>JAMXBD010003319.1:0-127038 GCA_024138025.1 Combretum micranthum
GTCTAGAAAATCTATCCTCATGATATACACTAATATTCTCAAATAACTTTATATATACATCAATAATTGAACTATTGAATCATCCTTTTTTTTTTTTGTTTGCTATTTGGCCAAAAGAATAATATATTTTCCTTTTATCTTTTCAATGGTTCCGTTCATACATAGTATACTATATACACATATAAATCATATATAACATATCATATATATAATATATATAACATATATAATGGTCCTATTTAACATATATATTATTGTAACTTTATTTGTATAATATGTTATAAATACGATATAATACTTGTGTTTTCTACATATAGTATATATGTTAGATATTATAGCACTATATATAAGTATTTGATGTTAAAAATTATAAAAGCAATACTATTATATATATAATGTCATAATGCTATTTATATACCGTCTTAAAGATATAATGTTATAGTATATATTTGTATATATTAGCCATATGAGGTATATATTCACCCCATAAATTTTCAAAGTACATTTTTTGACCCCTTAAGCTTTAAGAAATTGGTATAGTGAAGGATACTTAACATTTTCAATTAAAACTAAATGAAAGGAATTGCCAATTAATCTGTTGAGCCTTCACCTAATTGTAGATATATCCTCCTAAACTTTCATTTATATGTGGATTCATCTCTAGACTGTCAAAGTAAACATGAAAAATGTTAATTATCATTAATTGTATTAAATATGAAAAGTTTAGGAAGTCAAAAAGTTCACTATGATAGTTCAGGTGTAAATTAATACTTAGGTAAAACTTTGAGGGGTTATTTTGTAATCAACCCTTAGCTGTAATATGATTCTAGTTGTATAAATTGTATTACTATATATACATATCCATGACATATAATATTTTGGACATATTTAACATATCATATATATATATATTAGTCAACATTGCACCCAAATTACATGTATCAATAACATAATTCAAAATAAAAAGGAGACTATAAATTTGTCAAAATATTTTACTTTGTGTTATTTCATAATTACTTCAATTATTGAATATTCAATGATACTTCATGTCACCTTCTATTTAAAGATTAATAATAATAATAATAATAATAATTTTCTTCTTCTTCTTCTTTTGAACTCCTTATACATTTTACATTTTTCTTGAAAAGATAGAATAATTAAAATAAATAGGTAGGGTCAAAGCTAAACTAGTTGTGTTCACCAAATCATGGACAACATTAAACCAAATGAAAGTTTAAATAGCATATAATATATGAAAGTTTAATATTATAAAAGGATGATTTTGGAAAACAAAAAGAAGATATCAAAACCCCTTTTTTCTTGTGCTTAAATATCATATTATATATATATAGATATAGATATTATCACACAATCCTTACAATATGCTATAAATATTATTATAGGGATATTTTTGGGGAAAATGTTGTAATGATATTAGTATTACTACCTCCTATAGAAAGAATGGTTATGCGCCATTTTTAAGAATAAGTGTTCATTATTTTATGTTATTTTTCAAGCGTAGCATAAAAGCAAACATGAAAATTAGGTTTTTATAAGAAAATAGAGATGGTTATTCGACCAATCAAACACAACATGATAGTTTTTGAAGTAATGATATAATGTACCATTTTTATTATAGTTTTAAACATTCTAAGTATATTTTCTTTTCTTAAAGATTTTATTTCCTTGTGAGAACCTAGAATAATCTTTAATAATCCTTGGATTAGGCTACATATACATGAATTTTTTATTTGATTTGATTAGTTGCCTAAATCTATCCTCATAATATGCATTAATATTCTCAAATAACTTACACACACACACACATATCTAATAACTGAACTCTATTATCATCCTTTTCTTTTCTTTTTTCATATTTTTTCTCAATCTTACCTACTTCCTTGTAAATCATCCAATCGATTTGATTAGTCTAGAAAATCTATCCTCATGATATACACTAATATTCTCAAATAACTTATATATATACATCTAATAATTGAACTATTGAATCATCCTTTTTCTTTTTTTGTTTGCTATTTGGCCAAAGAAGAATAATATTTTCCTTTTATCTTTTCAATGGTTCCTTCATACATAGTATACTATATACACATAAATCGATATATAACATATCATATATATATATATATATAACATATATAATGGTCCTATTTAACATATATATTATTGTAACTTTATTTGTATAATATGTTATAAATATAACGATATAATACTTTGTGTTTTCTACATATATATAATGTTAGATATTATAGCACTATATATAAGTATTTGATGTTAAAAATTATAAAAGCAATACTATTATATATAATGTCATAATGCTATTTATATACGTCTTAAGATATAATGTTATAGTATATATTGTATATATTAGCCATATGAGGTATATATTCACCCCATAAATTTTCAAAGTACACTTTTTGACCCTTAAACTTTAAGAAATTGGTATAGTGAAGGATACTTAACATTTTCAATTAAAACTAAATGAAAGGAATTGCCATTAATCTCTTGACTTCACCTATTGTAGATATATCCTCCTAAACTTTCATTTATATGTGGATTCATCTCTAGACTGTCAAAGTAAACATGAAAAATGTTAATTATCATTAATTGTATTAAATATGAAAAGTTTAGGAGTCAAAAAGTTCACTATGATAGTTCAGGTGTAAATTCATACTAGGTAAAACTTTGAGGGGTTATTTTGTAATCAACCCTTAGTTGTAATATGATTCTAGTTGTATAAATAGTACTATATATACATATCCATGACATATAATATTTTGGACATATTTAACATATCATATATATATATATATTAGTCAACATTGCACCCAAATTACATGTATCAATAACATAATTCAAAATAAAAAGGAGACTATAAATTTGTCAAAATTTTTACTTTGTGTTATTTCATAATTACTTCAATTATTGAATATTCAATGATACTTCATGTCACCTTCTATTTAAAGATTAATAATAATAATAATAATAATAATAATTTTCTTCTTCTTCTTCTTTTGAACTCCTTATACATTTTACATTTTTCTTGAAAAGATAGATAAATTAAAATAAATAGGTAGGGTCAAAGCTAAACTAGTTGTGTTCACCAAATCATGGACAACATTAAACCAAATGAAAGTTTAAATAGCATATAATATATGAAAGTTTAATATTATAAAAGGATGATTTTGGAAAACAAAAAGAAGATATCAAAACCCCTTTTTTCTTGTGCTTAAATATCATATTATATATATATAGATATAGATATTATCACACAATCCTTACAATATGCTATAAATATTATTATAGGGATATTTTTGGGGAAAATGTTGTAATGATATTAGTATTACTACCTCCTATAGAAAGAATGGTTATGCGCCATTTTTAAGAATAAGTGTTCATTATTTTATGTTATTTTTCAAGCGTAGCATAAAAGCAAACATGAAAATTAGGTTTTTATAAGAAAATAAAGATGGCTATTCCACCAATTAAACACACCATGATAGTTTTTAAAGTAATGCTATAGTTTACCATTTTTATTATAGTTTTAAACATTTTGAATATATTTTCTTTTCTTAAAGATTTTATTTCCTTATGAGAGCCTAGAATAATCTTTTATAATCCTTGGATTAGGCTACATATACATGAATTTTTTATTTGATTTGATTAGTTGCCTAAATCTATCCTCATGATATGCATTAATATTCTTAAATAACTTACACACACACACACACACACATCTAATAACTGAACTCTATTATTATCGTTTTCTTTTCTTTTTTCATATTTTTTCTCAATCGTACCTACTTCCTTGTAAATCATCCGATTGATTTGATTAGTCTAGAAAATCTATCCTCATGATACACACTAATATTCTCTAATAACTTATATATATACATCTAATAATTGAACTATTGAATCATCCTTTTTCTTCTTTTGTTTCCTATTTTGGCAAAAAAGAATAATCCATTTTCCTTTATCTTTTCAATGGTTCCCTTCAATGTATATCACCTTTACCATTACTCTTTATGGTACTTCATGCTTTAGAGTGCAATATTGTACTCAATAGTAATGCCAAACAACTCCATAAATTGGTAGAATCTTGCAAGAAAACAAATTTGGAAGATCTACAAGGCATCAAAGAACATGAAGAAATATTTGGTGGATTGAGGCAACTTAAACTTCCATCAATCGATGTGCTCATGGAGATATTGCTATATGGTGATCATTATCGTTCTGAATTATTGCAAGATTTATATGGAGAGCCAACTCTACGCAAAGTAAGTATTGAACTTTATTGATTTTCAAGAAATTAAGTTAATATGTAAACAAAAGTGGGTAAGATTTGAAATTTATCATGGTTTAGACAAATCCTTCTTAATTAATCTCTACACAATGTTTTTCATACATGAGTTTGCATCAATCTAAGTTTGAAAATCATTATGTTGCTAATTATAGATTAAAATTGGTCAAAGTTGTGGTATTGTATTAAGTGACAGTTAAATCAAAGTGATTACTTTGTGAGTGCAACAATTATTAATGTAGGCAAAGTACATAAGTTGATATAATTATAGACAATGAACCTAAAATCATAAACATTGAAAAAACATGATGTTTCATAAGGAGGCATTTCTCAAGATATTAGTGCTAATGGTGTAAATTTAATGTATTTCTAGTCTAATAATTAAAGTCATAAAGAGACAATGATGTTTCATAAGCTTGTAATCATGGAGAGATAAGAGAAATCAAACATTAAGTTGATTTCAAAACAGTTTATAATTTTTTTTTAAATTTGTAAAATATATCTAGGAAATGAGCAGTGATCATACCATGATTATGAAATCTTACATTTTTACTTACTTTCTTTTTATGATGTCAATAAAGATGGACAACAATTTTGGAACCTCAAATGCAAGCAAGTGTCATATCAAAGTTGCTTCCAAAGATCATTCATCAGATCTTACATTCCCCCTTGATCGTAATAGCCCTTTCTTAAGCAACAAGGAACAATCAACCAACTCTTGTTCTTTCAGCAATATAAAACCTCCCCAAAGAAAGAGATCGCAACGACAAAAACTGTTAAAATCATGCATGCAAAAAAAATCCTTAATCGAAAGAAAGAGGGAAAGAATATATGGATATGAGAATCATTCTCGACTAGATATCAGAGAGAGAAAATGCACGCATTGTCAGGCAACCAGCACGCCGCAATGGAGAGAGGGGCCAGGTGGCCCAGGAACACTTTGCAATGCATGTGGAGTCCGTTATAGAATGGGTGGCCTTAATGAAGCATATTGTCCTATAGCAAGCCCAACATTCTTATCAAGAAAACATTCAAATTATCACAAAGTGGTAATGGAGATGGTTAAGAGAAGGTCAAGCACATCAAGATAAAGTGCTTTCGTACTTTACTAGGACTAACATACATATAGGGATTAGTATTTTTTTTATTTACATTTTATAGAACATATTTATTACGATAGAATGAAATCATTAATGAATTAGTTATTCAATAAGTATATATGTTTTTATTTTTATGTTATATCAACTGGGAGGGAGATTTGAATCTGGCTTTTTGAGTGCTCATAATATAGTATAGTGTCGGATTAACACATCTCTAGAACCATACTACATTAAAAGTAAAATTTTTTTGTATAGTGCAATTCCATACTAGACAATCTCCATTCCATATTGTTTTGAATTTTTTTTATACAGTTAGGTACAAATATATAGTTCTTTAACTTCTTCACAAGTGACATTATAAGTTGAATTTTAATTATGTTAATACATATAGTTTTCCACCAATAATTAATCTCCATTAACAAAGTTATAGCCATAGGAATGGGCGAAAAAAGAAAGTTATAGCCATAGGATAAGGATTAGTAACAAGTTTTGATTAAGTTATACAGATATGGGTAATATTTTATTAATGTAATGTCAATCCTTATTAATAAATGTGATTAAAATTCACTTAATTGTATAAATATTAATTTAATTCTTAATTATTCATGGATAATATTAAATTATAAAATTATATTATATGCACATATTTCATGGATACATATTAGAAGAGGATATCTTTAGATGAAGACAGTTTATGTGTTATTATGATAAATTAAGCCAAACTTAAGAATATTAAAGTTATGTTGAGGTAGACACTAGTTTTACTTTAGTAAATATGCCAAGATATGTGAGTGTAAATGGGTTAAACTATTCGTAAATTACTTGAACTTGACTTAATATATTTATTAATCCAGTTTAACTTAAGAATAGTCAAGTTGATTTTGAACTCAAATTCATAATATATAGGTTGAGTAGATCACAAATTTAATTGAAATCCAATCAAGTTTAAATACTAATTTAGTTCAAACTCAAGATCAAATTCTATTACAATCAAGTTTGAACTCATACTAAGGCTTTGTGTGTGTGTGTGTGTGTGTGTGTGTGTTGGGGGGGGGGGCCACGGCGCGCGGAAGGTACGGATCGGTTTGGTTTGGTTTTTGCAAAAACCAAACTAAATCATAATTTACGGTTTGGTTTTTTTCCCTTCATAAACCAAACCATTAAATAACGGTTTGAATCGGATTGAAAATTTTCCAAACCATTAAATAGCAGTTTGGTTCAGTTTGGATTACGGATTGAATTTTGAATTGGGGAGCCGAATGAAACTTTAGTCCTTATCCCTAGTGTTTTCTTCTTTGGCCATATTTTTATGTGATAAGTTTTAATTCCACAAACTTTCCAATAAGAAAGATTTATTACACGTATATTTAATAACCTTTATACCAAAGTTACTAGACATTTTTACATCATAAGTATGGATTCCAGTTTCCACCAATACTTCAGTGAAAGAAATTCCTGTCACATTCCTAATAGCATTTTCTCTAGTGCCAGTAGTTCTAGTAAAGTACATTAAGGAATCCAATGAGCTTTAAACTATGATGAATAGAAGAAGTCAAGGTGCTACATAAGAATAATAAAACTGACCTGGGTTTTGCAATGACAATATCTTTAGTAGATACTATATAGTATAATGGCTCATCACCAGAAGCCCATTGGCCACCTGCATAACTACTGCTTGATAATTAATCAAAGGAATATGATTTAGGCATTATTTTTGTCACTAAAAATTGTATCTAGCTATGACACTAAACTGAGAATGGAGCATGAGCAAGTGAATAGTCCTTTACAAGATAATGCTCAAAACCATGAATAGGTAGGGCATCATTAGCAAGTTCGTCATTGTTCTATGTCACTACATACACTTCTGGTCATTGTGCATTAACCTGCTTTGTATAAAAAAAGTACATGATCATAATATGATATGTTGAACAAGCAAAATATACTGGATGTCATCATCTTCATGTGGGCCCATGACAAGATTCTGTGGCTAAAGTCACAATAACATTATCAAGAAATTTGAAGCTAGCATTTTCTCTTTATTAAATTTCCCTTCACATTATCGGCAAAATTGTGAATATTGAAAAACCACCAAATATATTGAAAACACTAATAAAATGGCTAAAGAAGAAGAAGATTGTGCTAGCATATATTAACCAGAAGAAGACGACGACTTCTAGCATACTGAAAAACATAAATGGAAACGACTCATTGGAAATACAAAGTGCTCCGTAAAAGACTTCCAAGAAAAAGTCTGTTGACAAAGTGTTAGCCCAATATGCAAATGTTGTGATGTTAGCCTACTGCTAGGAGTTTTTTTCCCTGCTTTTGGTAATTCTTGCTGCTATGGAGTATACTACTAAAGCTCAAAGTGAAATAAAGCAATTCAAATATGATCTGCTAGGAAGTAGAACTAACTGAAGCAATTATAGAGCCCATGACAGAGCAAGAGCATCAGCCTTTTTGCAAACAAATAGACCAGACACAAAAATAAAAAAGGAAGATTTAAATATATAAATAAAGCTAATAGAGGATGTTGCATGCCTATTAAATTATTTTATGAAGATAACTTCTCACCACATCCAAAGGTGCTGGTTTTGGTTGTCTCATTAGCCAAAGAAGAGCCTAACCCTTCTCGACCCCTGCTCACTTAAGAAACAAGAGAAATGAAACAATACAGAAAAACCACAAAACAATTCTACTACATGAAACTTTGAATGCTCGCATGCTATAGATCAAAGAGCCCCAGTAGCATTTCTAAATAATTTGAGCAGCTGGAATGTCCTAACTCTAAAAGGAATCTTTTTCACTAATTAAGTGATTTTGAATCGGAAACCAGGGTTCCTTCCTCCACAATCAAAACAAAACCACATGCATAAAAAAGAAGTTAGTTGGCGTGTTCAAATTCATTGGCTAAACAGTCTAGTTATCAAGTATCAAAGTCATTGGCAAAAAACAAAACAAGTATTAAATTCTATCTTACTTCATATAAAAAACACTAGACACATATCTAAATAAGACAAACGATGACAGACCAAAAACATCACATATATATGATGTTGTGGAATCACAATCGAGACTTACACTGAAAACATATAAAGAGAAATGGATAGAACAAATGAGACATTAGACTTTCAAGTTTCAACAATCCATGGGCCATCAAACTGATGGAATCATTATATAGCACCACAAGCACAAGGCGCATCAATCAAATCATCCATAAACTTCAATTGCTACCTCATCTTTCGACGCTTCCTCTTAAGTCTTCTCGTTCGCTTCTTCTTCTACTATAGAGCAAAACAAAACAATACACCAATAAGCAATAGCAAAACAATTGTCAATTTTATTCTCTTAGCATAATAAGAGTAACAAAAGTACATCGAACATACTTAGACCAATTATCTCTCATAAGTAAAACTATTGATAAATAAAAAAATACATTACCTTCACTCAATCATCAATATTAAGAGCAACAAAAGTTGGATCCATTGAAGTGGTGCTAGTAGTATCAACAAACCCTCTTCTATAAGGATACAAGAATAAAACTATAAGCTAAAAAATTTGAGAAAGGGAAAACCAATAAAAATATATATATATATATATCACACCTTGTTCTATTTCTTCAAGTTGCTCAAAGTCTTCCTCATAGTTTTTCAAAGTCGTAGATGCTTTAAGCCAATCTTGCCCACAAGAGCCTCTACCATGGTTGGAGTCAAAGAACTTCGAAAGACATCAAGCACCCGTCCACCTGTGCTAAAAGCACTCTCTAATGCGACAGTCAATATTGGAATGGCTAGAATATCCTTTGCCATCAAAGCTAAAGTAGGATATCTAGACGAATTTTTCATCCACCAATCCAACACATCAAATGGCTTACCCTCTATAAATGCTTGGTGTTCTTCTCCCAAGTATCTATCCAATTCACTTTTCTCTACTAATGATTTCTCTCTAGCTAGTTCCATGAAAATAGCTATATGTGATTTAAGTTGCACTTCAATTTCTTTATCATGGGTCGATTGTTTTTCTTCTTTTTAGACCCAGTAGCAGACTCATAATGAGTAAACATACCATAAAGCACATACCGGATTTTTTCCATCAACTAATTTGCAATTTCATCATCATAAATATTTCTCACCATCCATTCAACAAAAAAAATATTTTTTGTCTAGGATCCAACACACCAGCAACAAACAAGAGTACATTAGTGCTATTACTGTTACTCCAATATTTATCATGCTTTTTCTTCATCTTCTCAGCCATCATATAAAGGGATAGATTATTACTTTTACATTTTTGCTTGATTTCATAACCAACCCCTAAAATTTTATCAACAAAATTATTACATGTGACATAAAGGGAGCCAGATATGTTCATTGTAACATCATAAAAATACTTAAAAAATGGCAAAATGTTACGTGCATGATCCTAATCTTCTTCAGTAAGGACTCCCTTCATTTCATTCTTTCGAAGTTCCTGACCAAACTTTTCATCCTCAACATCTAGCAATTCAAAAGCCTTCTGAAATTTAATAGCCATCACCAACATCAAGTATGTGGAGTTCCATCTTGTCTCAACATCTAAAAGTAAAAAACTTTTACTTTCAATCCGCTATTCTATAGCACACCTCTTAAACCTAGTCATTCTATTGGGGGACAACCTCACATATCTAACAGTAGATCGAATTCTAAAAATAGAATCATCAATATCTTTTAAGCCCTCGTTAACAGTCAAACTCAATATGTGAGCACAACATCTCATGTGAAGAAATTCACCTTTCATGATTAGTGTATTCCAAGATTGAAATTTCTTTTTCAAATATTGTATGCCTATATCATTAGAACTAACATTATCAACAGTAATGGTAAGTAACTTAGTGAGACCCCAACTAACAAGACATCTCTCAACGGTCTTTTTAATAATCTCACCAGAATGGTCAGTAATTTGACAGAAATTGATAATCCTTTCATGCAAATTCCACTCGTTATCAATGAAGTGACATGTCAAACACATATAGTTTAGATTTTAATTAGAATTCCATGTGTCTGTAGTCAAACAAACTCTAAGAGCATGTGATTGAAAATATCTTCTCAATTTTACCCTTTCCTCCTTAAACAATCCCAAGCACTCACGTGTCAATATTTTACGTAAAGGAAGAGTCAACTTTGGTTGCACCACTTCTAAAAACATATGGAATTCTTCATGTTCAACAAACTTAAGTGGTAATTCAGCAACAACAAACATTCTAGCAAGTCTCCTTCGACATAAATCTTAATCAAATCTAGTAACCAAACTTCCACTAGCTCCTTTACATTCAATAATACCAGGAAGAGTCTTTTGTTTTAACTTCTCTCTAGATTTAAGTTGTGTACATCTACCCAAATGAGCATGCTAGGTACTAGTACCATTTGAACTAATAAATGAAATATGTTTTGAATAGTGAATACAAAATGCCCTCAATTTACCATTGGTCTCCCTTTTTGTAAAATGTTCCCATACATCAAACCTCTGTCTCTTAGCACTTAATGTAGAAGTCGGAGTTTCAGATGATTTAGCTGAAGACAAAGGAATTTCAGTACTAAAATACTTGGGATCATCAAGGTTTTGCACTGGTTATACATAATGCTTTGTATCTCATTGTCATTAAGTGTAGACATCTATATTATACACAAAAAAAAAAGAATAAATAAGTAATATAAAGCAAAAAATAAAAAAGATGTGAACTGCTAAAAAATCAAATTCAATATCTCATGTTCAAATTTTTTGTACTTGACACAACTTCTTTCTCTTTCCCTTTTTCTTGCCTTTGATTGTTGTCACGACTCTAAATGGGGGCCTAACAGGATTTATCTAAAGCTATCATATCACGTGTGCACCCGTAACATGAGAGCCGTCTTGTATGTCAGAATATACAAGACTCTATTTATTTATAAAAGTTTATTATACAAATGATATAATATATTACAGTATTTCAACTATGGAATCTGATTTTCCAATTTCCACCAAGATCGCAGAGAATCGGTATCCCCCACCAAATAGTGAAATTGGGTTTTCAACCTACAACATACAAAATTCAAAATTCATTTAATTTACATTCTAAGTTTCCATATCCTATATCTCTATCTTCAATAAAGTTTGTTGGAGAAGCTCTCTTCACACATTCCTAGCCCAATCCCAGCTAGTAATATTCCTGCACAAAAACTGTAGGGGGGTGAGCGAACCACGGGCTCAGTGAGTTCATTCCTCACTACTACCGGTCACGCAAGTTATCAAACATTAATTATACACTCATGCAAATCTATCTATACGCAATATGAATGCATACGTGATGAATGCAAGCAACACATCTATGGGGGTCCGGAACCATAGACGATGTAGATTTACCTGTCTACACTTCAGTTGTCTCCCATACTTACCCGCATGGGACACCTCGCCTTAACCGTACGAGGCTGCCTGGTGGTTTCGTCCATCCAGACTCACCCAATGCTTAACCGCCATTGGTAACAACAAATATTCCCCAACGTGTTCACGTGATTTACGCTGGTTAATATTTAAATATATATAATGCCAATTTAATGGCCATTCTTACAATCCATCACCAATCTATGGTGAATCGCACAAGTAGACCCTGACTCGGGTAACATCTACTGCCAATACAAACCATCACCTATAAAGGTGAATCCGGCGGATAGACCCAAACTCAGGTAACATCTATCGCCAAGTGACCAGTGGACCCAAATTCAGGCCACATCCACTGTCACAACAATACTCGGAAATATCCCATGTTTATCTCATAAACTCTTTTAGTATAAATTCTTCCTTTTCCAAGGATATAAAAATAACCTGGAATATTCCAAGTCGGATTTCTTTAAAATACATTTCAAAATACTTTTGATGTCAAAATTGGGACATTTCCTACAAGGGGAATCAAGCACATGCGACGAGTATATCCGATTAGTTTAGTCGAATAATTATCTTTATCCATTTATGCAGGTGATCATGCGGATGATAAAACTCACACCAATCAGTCATTCCATACAAGCAATACATTCAACATAACAGCAAACAATAATAATCACAAGCAAATAGTAGATCATCAGAATTCCCTCACCTGTGGTCCTTGCTAAGCTACTGGCAGTCCGGAATTGATCTATTTTCCTATGAAATGAAATAACAGATATTTATTATTTTACTAATCTATTCTTCTATTAGTTCCGAAGATAAGATATTTGAAATATCATATTCACCGGATTAGTTTTGGTATAACTTATACTATTATTTACACTAATTCTAATATTAGACATATTTTAGAAATTACGTACTCCTTTCTTTTTATGGTTTTACTTACTATATTAATCTAAACTGAGTTAATTGGAAACTAATCGCCTAATTCAATTACTAAATCTATTTTTAACTAGTTACCAAAAATCATATATTTTATTTATATAATATACTAATTTTTAGTATTAGTGATACTCATAAAAGTAGTAGTAATACTAGTATCAAAGATAATGGTGATTATATTAGTTTTAATATTATTACTAATAGTAAAAACAATTTACAAAACAATTTAATAGTTTTAGTAACAAAATCAATAATATTACTAACAATAATGATAACAATAATAATAACACATATTATAGTAATAATACTAGTAATAATCATAATAGTGGTAGTATCATTAATAATATTGTTTATAATATATATATTTTATAATGATAATGATATTCATTAATGCTGATAAAAATAAAAATAATATTAATTGGTATTAATAACAACAATTATCAAAATAATAGTATCATTAACAATATTACTAATATTAACATTGGTAATGATAATAATAATAATAATATGATTAATAATAATATCACTAATTATAGTAGTAATAATAATCACATCATTGTTGACAATAATAATAGTAATAATGATAATATTAATGAAATTAACAACAGTAACAACAATAGAATAATAACAATAATAATAATAATAATAATAACAACATTCGGAATATAACAGATTTTATAACTAAATCTTATTAATTAATTAATTTAATTTTTTTTTCTTTTTTGAGTAGATAGAATCTTACCAAGTATAGTCTTGTTTTGAAGAGCACTATCCCACGATCCTTATGTGTCTTTCGGAATTGAAAATAGTTGATATATGTAAAAGTTGTAGAATTTAGAAGTTTTGTAAGGGTTTTGATATAAGAAAGTTAATATATATATATATATATAATTATATAGATGGAGGAATGTTATTGAATTGAGACAGGGGCATCTGGCCTTGCATTTGTGTATATATATATATATATATTCTATTACGATCCTAGGGAAATAATCAAAGAAAGTGGTTGGAAGAAGAGAAAAGAAGAAGAAAAAAAATTGAAAGACAGAGAGAAAAGAACAAGACAGAGAGCAAGAAGAATGGATGAGAGAAAGAGGAATGATGAGAATTTATATTGAGTCTGAACGTGGAGAGCAAGTTGCCAACTTGCATTAGTTGAAGTAGATTTGTATTGACTTTAACATGGCTTATTGAAGGATTTTCGGCTCACCAAATTTAAGAACATCCCAGCCCTTCAACAATGCAATCCGTCTCCAGCAAGTTGCCATATATATATATATATATTAGTTAGTTGATAATTATTTTAGGTTTAGAATATATATAAATAAAATATAAAGATAAGATAATGAATTTATAACCGTTTAAGGAGGGAATAAAATATAAATTTGTGAAAAAAATCAATTTTGTGGGTTTAAGTGATACGTATATTAAATACTGATTTAGTAATATTTTTAGATGAGAAGTTCCATATTCGCGTTATTAAATATTCTGAACAATATAGTATACATAGAATTTCTATTAAAGATTTGTATATATGCGTTTGAATTTTCGCTTTTTGTTTGAATCATATACGCGTCCAGGGAGAAGTTGAAGTTGAAATGTGAATTCAATACGTAGAACGTTAACAAAGCAAAACAAAGGAAAAAATGCAAGTTAGTTAGGATGTATAGAAATATAAAAATAAAAAGAAGATGATAAATTTATAACTAATAAATATGTAAGGAGTGAGAAAAATATAAATTTATGAAAAAAAATTAATTTTACGGGTTTAAGTAATACGTATGTTAAATACTGATTTGGTAATATTTTTAGATGAAAATTTCCATATTCTCCTTATTAAATATTATGAATACTATGGCATACATAGAATTTCTATTAAAGATATCTATATATGTGTTTGAATTTTCGCTTTTTGTTGAGAATTTGTACGCGTCCAGAGGAGTTGAATTTCAAAACAACTAATAACGTAATACGAACTAAACTAAAACAAAGGAAAAAAAATGCAATTCAGTTAGAATATATGGAACATAAAAATAAAAAGAAAGTGATATATTTATAACCAATAAATATGTAAGGAGTAGGGGAAAATATAAATTGGTGAAAAAATTAAATTTTGTGGATCTAAATGACACGTATGATAAATACTGATTTGATAATATTTTTAAATAAAAACTTACATATTAACGATATTAAGTATTCTGAATATGATAGTATATATAGAATCTTCGGTTTAATACTTTTACTATTCTGTTTTTATACCTGCTATCGTAAATTATATTATATTTTATTTATTTAAAAGTTTCGTTTCATGGTATTTTGATAAATTAATAATTATATTGCTCTTAATTTGACTTTATTATAAATCTTTAAGATTTGAAATTACATATGAAATCATTTCTATTTATAAATTTATTCTAGACTTTTTATTAGATTAGAAATTTAATTTTAATTTTATATTTGTTACTCAGTTCTTTTTACTAATTATAAATTACTAGATTATATCAGACTTTTAGTTTTTATATACTCAGAATTATTTAACTTGAATGTTTTAATATATATATATATATATATTTTACATTAAAACTTAAGTTCGTAAATAGCAAATAGTTTTCTTTATTCTTTATTATGAACTTTTATAGTCTTAGTAATAAAGATTCTTTATTCTAATTTGTTCATACTTAAAAATTTAAATTGCGAAAAATTCGGAGTGATTTTTGATATTTTTAATATAGTTCTTTTATAATTCTATATCATATTCTTAATAATTAATATAATTGGGTTATGTAAAATTTGGGTGATTACAATTGTCAACTGGGGTGTCAATTTCCTTTTCATCAGTAGAAAGCTCCCAATCTGCACTTGTGTTAGCAAATTTAAAATAGATGAAACAAATTCAGTCAAATATGCTACCTGAGTCTCCATCTTGATAATAATTGTCTGTTGTTTCTCAAACATTTCTTCCCATTTCTTCTCTAAACCTCTCACAATCTCTTCAAAACTTTTCTCTTTACCTGGATCTGAAATCGTGGGGATAGAAGAAGAATTGACAACTGTCTCTTGCCTTGGAGTCTCACAAGTGTGGTGATATTCTTGATTTGACATATTGGCATGAAGTTCTGAACTACCACCTTAACATTGAGGGTCATCATATGAATAGCCATAGCATGAAATACCACTGGATTAGAATTGTATGTATCAATGTCATGGCTCTCTAAAAATCCATCAATCTTTACAAACGCCAATTCTAGTGACATAAATGATAAGTTCCCTCCAGAAGCTAAATCTCATCATCGTCTTACCATAATCATCTATGCCATTAAGGAAAAAATTCAGATGAGTCAAAGCAGGTGAATTATGATATGGGCATTGGCTCATCAAATGGCGGAATCATCCCCAAGCATTTGTCAAAAGCTCTCCATCATATTGCCTAAATGAATATAATTCTGATTTGATCTCTGAAGTACAACAATATGGGAAAATTGATGCTCCTTGATTATCCATCTCTTATTCTTCAAGCACCTGAAAAGAGAAAAAGAAAAACCGAGTAGATTGTACAAAAAAAAAAAAAATCAAAGACTAGTATATGCAAATGAAGAAGAAAGCAATTTTTTTTTTATATTTTTTCAATTAAAGCCTAGTCTACAAAAGTCCAGAAATTGAAAGTAGCACCAATCACTCCCCAACAACGGCGCCAAAATACTGATCACGCTTTTTCAATATATGCTTTTTAAAACTCTTTTTAGTTTATTCAATTTTTTTGAATGAGTAGATCTTTAACCGATAGTGTATCGGGTGTGTGTACAGTAATAAAATTTCGGTGAATACCGAGTCGAATCCACAAGAGTGAGGATTAGCTATCAATATATCTGTCCAAATTCATAGCTAGACAAATCAAACTTTGTTTCTTTTTTTTTTTTAAGATTTTCTTTTAATATAAATAAACTACTAAAAATCTTGGATTTCCACACCTTAAATAAAATTAGGTTTAGAGCCAATCAAATCTGGAAATAAATTGAATGTCTGCTATTGACCAAAAATACTTTTGTTAATCCAAATCATCAATGGGTTCAGTTTTTCAAGAATGAAGAACAAGATAACAATTCCTTTTCCCAAAGTGAGCTATTACCTTAAATTAACCAATCAATGTTTCCTATTCCTAGGAAAGTGATTAATTGACTAATCTATTCAATTTACCAAACCCTAATTGATTTTAAATCCATATCCCTATGTGATTTCAAATCCAAATTAGCTATTCACAAAACGATCAGAAAGGAATTTTTCAATTTCAATCCTAATCTATCATGGATTCCAGGTCTAAGCCAAACTTGCATGATATGTGAAATAACATCAACAACTCGAATACATACAGTTATTCAATCAACAATAGGGATCATCAATTATATAAATCAGATCTACAACTCAAAACCTTAATTGAGATCAAAGGAACAAGCTTCAAACATCATCCAAGATATGAACATAAGAAAAAGAACAAAATCACCTCCTCAAAATAATCTTGTTCTTGAAATCCAAATCCAGATGACGTTATCTACTTGAATCCCGATGTGGAATCCGCAAACAAATTAAAATAAAAACTTTTCTAGTGTTCTACCCTAATCTAGATTTAGGAGCAAGGAGAGAATTTGTATTTTTCGTGCCTAGGGTTTCTTTCCTTTTTTACAAATGAAAAAGATAAATTTATATGAATGGTCGTAGGGGAGTTACACTGGCATTAAAGGCGGCGATCTTTAATTAAATTTGACTGGCCTTTAATGTGAAAATTAATTTCGAGAGCAATTTTGAATATACATCGCCTTCAACACCGACGGCGTAACCATTCCAGTTGCCGGCGTATAATGAAAAGTCATAAATTTGCTTGTTTTCCCTTGTGAAAGCTGGCGGTGTAAAGGCCGGCTCTAATAATTTGCATTCTGTTCACGTGCAACACTGGCTCAAAGCCAGTGGCGTAGAGTGGAGAAATGCCGGTGTACATTTGATAATTGCAGATGTTGGTGAATTTCACATTGAAAGCTGGCGGCATTGTTTCCTTTATGGCCAGTGTACTTTTATTTTTATCCAAAATTGATCAAAACTTCTCCAATTTGCATGTATTTGATTCATAAGTCCTCAACGACCTGAATTAACATAAATAAACACACTTAAGTACTATTTCCACTTGATTTCTATAAAATCTATAACATATAAACATGATTTGACTAATAGAAATTTGAGTAAAATATGACTTTATCAGCCACATATCTTTTTCAAAGTTGAGACACATTTGTCGTTGTATTGCTTCAAATGATGACATGTTTGTTTGTGATACTTATCATTTATCCATATCTCATTGTTTGCCTTTTCATTCAAGTCCTTCAACATCTTATCACTTGTTTGAGCTTATACATATCAATTTATGGGGACCCTATTAGTACCATCTTTGACTAGTGTAAAATTTTTTCTTAATATTATGGAAGGCAAGAGTGAAGGTACTTGGACTTATCTTCTTCAAAATAAACACCTCACCTGCTACTCTTCAACTATTCATTTCTTATGTTCAAAACCACAAGTGATAATGGAGTGGATTGTTTCTCATGAATGTTAGAACATCTTTCATTATAATGGTATTATATACCAAAGAACTATCATTTACACTCTTTAACAAAATGGAGTGGTTAAGAGAAAATATGGGCATCTTCTTGATGCTGCCCATGCACTAAGAATTCGTGCTAATTTACCCAAAAACTTTTCAAGATGTGTATTGGAAGCAACTACTTATGTTAGTAGAATTCCAGTAGAAAATTAAGATAAGTCACATATCAAAGTTTGTCCCATTAAACTCCTTTATATTCTAAGTTGAGGGTAATCGTTTTTCTTTGTTATGCACCTATGTGGATGATTTGATTGATAAATTGGATGAAAGAGGGCATGGATGTGTACCTTAGCTCATCTTACAAATCACAAATAGTAAGCTCTTTGATCTTGTGACAAATAGGATTTTTGTTAATGGAAATGTTATATTGTTGAAAATGCTTTTCCTTTCAAGGATTGCATTTTTTATCAGTTCATTTATTGTTTTCCCTGGTTTCCTTGGACTAATTAACATATTAAATTTAATCTTACTACAAATAGTTTGGTCAAAGACCCTATTTATAATAGTTCATAGTTAGTTCCTATACCTCTAAATTCATTAGTGTCTTGTCCAAGCACATTGCCAAAAAACATATGCTAGGCTGAAAGATTTTATTCATGGAGTTCAAGTTGGTTCATCAGCAAGAATTTTAAATGTTCATTTTTCATCACATCCTTTATTTGTCAACCATGTTTTTTTTTTTTTTTTATCATTCTTCTCATGACTATGTGGTTTCCTTAGCCAGTGTGTTGATTATTCATGAACTTTGAACTTATCAAGAAGCAAATGATGATCTTAAGTGGAAAGAAGCCATGAACAAAAATTTTTTTGCCTTGGAATGTGACAATACTTGAGAAATTGCTCCTTTGCCAAGTGGTAAACAAATAAATGGGTCAAAAGGGGTATACAAAGTTAAATATAAACCTAATGGTTTCGTCAAAAGGTTAAAAATTGTTTAGTAGCTATAAAATATAACCAAGTGGAAGGAATCAATTATGTTCATACATTTTTCTTCTATCACTAAACTTATAAGAGTAGGAATGTTGTTAGTTGTAGTAGCAATAAGGAATTGGCATGTTCACCAATTGGATTTGAATAATCCATTTCTTCATAACTTCTTAGATAAAGAGATTTACATGGAGCCACCAAGCGTTTAGGTCATGTTTGCACACTTATTTGTTCCTTATATCATTTAAAGCAATCTTCACGACAAAGGAATTAAGAATCAATACTTTTCTTGGTTTTGTTCAATAAAAAAAAATGATTATCCATTCGTTACCCAGCCTTGTGGTGATTAGCTTCTAGTTTTGTTGTTATGTGTGGATAGTGTTTTAATAACCAGTTCATCTATTTCGGCAATTACTAAGGTGCAGTGTTTAATTGATAAGCATTCGCTATCAAGAATGTGAGAGGAGTGCTTTTCTTTTTAGGAATTGATGTATGTTAAATTTAGCTATTTTCTCTTGAATCAACATAATTCTTACTTGATATTCTTCAAGACATTGGTTTGATAGCTGTGAAACCAATGAAGATCCCTTTTCCTCAAGGGTTGAATTTTGACATAACTTCAAGAAAGTTGCTTAAAGATCTTTTTCACTATTATTTGGCAATTAAAAGACCTAATATTTCCTTTGTTGTACAATAATTGAGCCAATTTTTGTCATGTCTTACAACTTCCACTTTCAAGTTGCTATTCATGTTCTTAAGTACCTCATAGGAACTCTTGATCAGGGTCTTTTGCATTCGTCTTTCATCTACCTTGTAGTTGTTTAGCTTTTTGGATGTAGATTAGGGGTCAAATGTGATTGACGAAAATCATTATCAGTCTATTGAAGATTTTTTGGTTCATCACTTATATCTTGGAAAACCAACAATTCATAGTTTCAACATCGTCAACTAAAGCTAAATATAGAAGTATGGTTTCGACTGTTAAAGAACTACTTTGATTATCTTTTTCACTTCAGGATTCACATGTTGGTGTAGATCTTTCGGTGACATTTTATTCTAATAGTCAATCAACTCAACTTATAGCTAAAAATCCGTTTGCATAGGCATACAAAATACATTGATGTGGACATTCACATTACTTGAGATCACGTTACAAGTGGTCTTCTTTAAATCTTACATGTTCCATCTCATGCTTAATTAGCAGACATCTTAACAAAAGCAATTGGTTAGCAGTAACAACATAGTGTAGTAGTATAATATAAGTGTGGGGAATTTGCAAACTATCCCCTTAAAATTTTACTAAGGTATAGATTCATCCCTTTAACTTTTAAAGTAATCTTTTTGATCTATTAAAATTTCAAAAATTAGCACTATTAGTGACAATTAACATTTCTCAATGAATTTAGGGGTAAATCTACACATAGATAAAAGCTTAGGGTGTGAATCTGCACATAGATGAAAGTTCGAAAGGATATTTTGCAACTCCTCCCTAATTTGATCTATTGGAAAAGGTTATGTGTCTTTAATTATGCCAATTTGTTTTTTAATTTAAGGGGTCAAAAGCTCCCTTTGAAAGTTTAAGGGGTGAATCTATATCTGTCACGCCTCGAGGGGTACCCTAAACGTGGTATTCAATCGTACACAATACTAAAGCCTTAGAACGACTAACTCAGTCACGCAAGGATTCCATATCATGTACAAAGCGTACATCACAACCAAGGGAATGCATCGGAGTAGTGCAATTTACATTGATAATGAATAAGTAACATGGCAAAGAGAATACTTATCATAAAATATAAACATGGTAAATTACAATTCTTAGGGACATATCCCTCTATTGTCTTCAAGTCAAAATAAATACACTTCTTAGAATTTCCAAAACACTAACACAGCATACATTACATATAAGGAACCTTACAAGGTAATTTCGTCTTATGTTCCCAATACCTTCATAAAAGTTTAACATCCTTCCATGACTTCCTTAATGCCATGATATTCAATTTAAGCCACGGGTATACCTGTTTCAACAAAATCTATGGGGGTATAAGCTTACAACTAGCTTAGTGAGGTATTCGTTTTCATTCGCACCATGGTTTCAAACAAGTTCATTTAAATTTTCACACATATGCTATGCATATAATGCAACAATT
Organism: Combretum micranthum; assembly: GCA_024138025.1. NCBI lineage: Eukaryota > Viridiplantae > Streptophyta > Magnoliopsida > Myrtales > Combretaceae > Combretum > Combretum micranthum. Next base: position 21,481 of record JAMXBD010003319.1, read on the forward strand.
ATATGATTGCAAAAATATATAGTTATCCGAAAACTATATATAGAACTGATTTACCCCTCTGTATCAAAGGTTAAGGAATTGTTGATGAAGATCCTCGACCTTCTACTGCTAGTCCCCAGGTCTCCACCCAAAGTGTTCGGTTAGCTTGGCTCTAAACCTAGAGTCGCATTCCTCGGGTGATTTGGATTCTCTAGGAAGGAGCATGACCCATGCCCCAGCACAATAACAACCAATCCGACTCTATGCATAGGAATAGCAGTCTTCCGAAAGAAATGTTACTCGATGGATACTATGCGTGAGCGTTTTATTTTTATTAAGCCAAATCTTATTAAGGTTTATTAGGAGGCGATCAATCAATTTAACAAATAATAAGTAGTCATACAAGTAAGTAAACAGAATATTTAAACAGGCAGTTTGAAGTTGTGATATTCTTAATTCTTATTTCACACATAAGCATAGAATCACATATATATACATATCCTCAGATTCCTCATACGTATTCATTTTTCTTTTCTTAGTACACTAATGCTACTACTTTACAAGTACAAACAAGGTAACGAAATTAGGAAGAATAACTCACTTGTCCATTTCGCAATTTTCTTAGTCGTAGCAATCCTCAGAAAGGGTAATCTCGTATCCTTCATCACCTAGACAAAAGAAATACCTGGAATGAGTATTTCGTAGAAATTCTACTTAAACTTTCTAATTCTATTTTATTATGTTCAAAATCGCATAGAATGTAATTCCAATTTAAAATGGCCATAACTTGCTCATTTTAACTCGGAATTTTGCGTATAATATACCATTTTCTACCTATTCAAAAAGATCTATCCATCTCTAAGGTTATTTTTGTCATATAAGGTCGTTTGGGTTCCGAAACGTAGGTTACAGATTTAAAATGAATATTTTAGATTTTGCGAAACAATTTTCCAACTTAACTAAATTAAAAAATCCTTTAGTAAAAATATATATATATATATATATTATTGATAAATCCCTTAAATGTATAGATAAGCTCACTTTATATGTAAAAATTCTAATGGTAGTGTCTCAACAATTTATTTCATTAAAACAATTCATTTTAAAGTGTTAAAACTTAACTTGACAAATTTCTTTTTAAGTATTTTGAAGAAACTTTATATTTTCCTAGGTTATTATAAATGAATATATTCTTGCTTTCTTTTCCTCATTCCTTTTTCCAAAACAAGTAAATTTTCCTTTAATCTTTGGTCTTTTATAATTTTTACTTCTAGTGATAAAAGATCGAAGTTATCAAAAAGTTTATTAAGTTGTTGATAACTTATTTATAAATTGGTATTTGAAATGGTTTTAGAAAATGAGTCTTTTCTTTTTATATTTCTTGTTTAAAATATAAGTTCTTGTTTTCTAAAACTTGGTCTTTTATTTCCTCTATAAATTTTATTTGAAAAGAATCCTCTTTATTGATAAAATCATTTGTTTTTGACCTTATCATACCTATATTCTTTGAAAATAAGTTCATTCTTTAGAAACTTAAAAATCATTATTTTTCTAATTGGGTTTATAACTTTATGGGTTGATTTTATCTTAACTTTAAAAAACTAGTTTGCTTGGTTTTGTTATAGAGTTGAAAAGGGTTTAATCTTAAGCTTTTTGTGAAAACTTTGAATACTAACAAATTATTTTCCTAAGACTTAGGTTACCATATTACGAAAAGATTTGAGAAAACTTGTATTGTTCTATTTCTATATTGTTGATAATAACTCCTTTATTAATAATAAGCCACATAATAGAAAATTTGGTTTCAAGTTCCTTTATTAAAGAAAAATTCTACTTTTAAATTTAGTTGAGATAATATCATTATGGTTATGCATGTACATGAGCATATAAAATAATAAAAATATGAGAAAGATACTAGAAGCAAATAATAATAAGCAAGATAATAAAAATATCAAGTATTGGGAATCTTAACTTCGTCAAGGTATTCCGGTCAAGTATTGGGAGCCTTAGCTTCATCAAGGCATCCCAGGACTAAGAATAGACTAGTCCCAAAAAAGAATAAAGGAAAGAAAGAAAAGGTTGTTTTGACTTGATATGGACAAGTCTAAGACTAGAAAGACTAATCTTAAAATGGTACGAAATAACTAAATTGCAAAACATGAAATTAAATAAATAACAAAATGAGCTTATATGCTCTAAAGATTATATATAAATACATAAATATATTTAGTTAGATATGAATAAGAAATTAGCATAATAAAATTAACATATTTATGAACATAATAAAACTTGAATTTCATATACAAGAACAAAACATGAACATGTAGTTGCTTTTACTACTCATATGAGTTTCGAAACAACACTATAGTCATGTTAAGTTACATAACATGGGTAAATAAATGGTTGGAAGAAGTTTACCTAAAGTGTTTATGTGGTATGAAGATGGTAGATGAATGGGTATTATGTGGGTAGTGATATGTGGTAGATAGTTTATGTATAAAGAAAGATTTTTGTGAAGAATTGGTTTAAGAGAGTTTTGGTAGAGAGAATTTTGGAGAGAGGATTTGTATAGTGAATTTGAGAGAGTTTTGGTAGTGAAATGAGTTGTGTAAAAGAATGAAAGAAGAATGTGGTATTTATAGAGTTTTGGAGTGGAAATTAGATATAATTAAATTAATTGAAAAAAGAAAATTTGAGAGTGAGAGAGAGGGGGTGGATGGCAAGCATGGGAGGAGAGGGAGAGGATTGATAAAAAATTAATTTTGGAAGAAAAGTATAAGAGAAATTTAATAATATGTGGTGTAGAATTTTTATGAGAAAAAATTGTAAGAAATAGGTATGTAGGTTATAAGAATAGGTAGTAAGAAAAAATAGAGATAGATAAATAGTAATGAATAGTAGAAAAGTACTATGAATAGTAGACTAGACAAATAAAACACTGATAGTAATAAAAATACTTGTATAAATGCGATATCTGTAATTTTTAGTTACCGAAAAATTCTAAAACTGATATTTTTGGATTCCTTATATTTTTATGAGTCTATTGGTATTAACGGAATATTTTTGCCATCCGGTGTACCGGAGCACGGTTTTTGAAAACTAATCCCGTTCGAATTCGAAGAACACTAGAAATTCGCGAATTTGATATTTCTAAGCTTCCCTATATTATTACAAACTATTTTCAACAATTATTTCTATTTCATTGTTTAGGGTTTAAGAGTGCGGGATTGTTGGATCTTAAACACTAGGGTTTGTTGTAAGCTTTGTTGACTTTCAAGGTTCCGGTTTGACTTCCGGTTTTGTTGAGTTATTCGTAAAATAATAAAATTTTGGAGTTTTGCTCATATTATATTTTTAGTTTGATATCTATGGTTTATCTCATTTTATTTGTAATTATTTAATAGTTTTCAGTTCTCGAGATCGTTTAACTGAGTTTAGGGTTATAGGTTGACTCAATTTGATTTTTGGTGAAAATTGAAAATTTTGATTCTAAAATTCACCGAAGGATTTAAGATCTTAGTATTTCGTTGTTGAGTATTATTTGGATATATCGTCTTGATTTGCATGGTAGAAATTAGATAGATGATTTGATTGGTGTGTAGATGTTAAATCAACCGATAGTTGGATTTTTCATTTTGTTTTGAGAGTTCTCTTTTTCTTAAGATTAAGAATTCTCGTGTTTAACTTGATTTAGAATTTGGTTTTAAGTTGGGTCGATTTTCAAGGTTTTGGTTTCGGTGTTAGACTTCTAGGATCATTTTCTATGAATTATGAAAATTTCAGGGGTTTACAATATCTAAGTAAAAGTTTATGGGGGTAATTTGCAATTTCTCCTATTAATGCAACAGAGTAATTTTACATAAAGGTCTTATTTATTTTCTTTCATGTAAGTTTTGTGGTTACATGTGTCATGTATATAAATACATCAAAATATGTAACAAACTTTAAAAAACTCATTTGGTATAATGAGGAGAGAGTATCAATCATATCAAACAATAAATAAAAAAACCCAATAGTAATCCTACGATAAGCTTTAAGGTAGTGCACCTTCGATCGTAGAATAAAAGTACTACAAGTGTTGTCGTCTAGGATCCGAATATTAAGTACTAGTATTACTGTTTCTCTACTATTTTACCTAATAATTTAGATGAGATTATCAATTATTACTACTACTTAATTAACTAATAACCCTGAGAATTAATTATGCGCCTTCTTAAGAGAATCCATAACTATACCCTTCATCTTAATACACCTTAAACGCTAATTTTCAAACTTTATAAGATATTCATTAATGGGTTGTTTAAGTTCTTGAACTGCAGGAATCCCTAGTTTCATCAATCTCTCTTTCATGATAATTGAATTCTAACCCTATATGTCTAATGGAAATGTCTTTCGTCATTAGATGCACACAAAATTGCATTAGTGTTTAAGATTCCTAGGAAAGATTCAATATTTATGTAGAAAATTCATGAAGTCTATATCTAGATCTACATTTAAACCTCTTTGTTCATATAGATCTATTCTATTAGATAAAATCTCTTTCTATCTAAAAGAAATCAAACATGCAATCAATTCTAGCCACAAATTAATCACAAGAATAGTAAAGAATGCATAAATAGACTCAAAAACATAAACTTTCATTAATCAAATAGATTTAGCACGTAGATCTAGGGTTTCACAAGAATTAGGATAAACAAATCTACTTTTCCATAGATTTTACAATCATAACATGAAATCTAGGAGAATAGAAAGTAAACATGATGTAAAATAATTCTTTTAAATAAAGTTTTGTGATCTTTAATGATGCCTTGATACTTTTCCTCTTAAAGCTCATAATTTTCTCTCTTAGGTTCCTAAGAATAATGATGTACATCTAAAAGATGAGTAAAGTCCGCAATTTATAAAAAACAACAAAATAATACCTACATGACCATCCTACACGGCCATGTTCAAAGCTTGTGTAGGATACAAATTTGCGAAACAATGAAATTTCCATGTTTGCATGAGCCCGAGAATAGCTCTTGCAGGGCGGCCGTGTACTTTCAAAAATGCTTTTAATCATTCTCCAACTTTTACGTAAGTATGTTGCATAACTTGTGTAGATCCTTGTGTACTTTCAAATCTCTTCCTGGTCATGTTTCACCTTCTACACTAGCATTCTGCATAGCTTGAGTAGAAAATGTCATGCATGTTGTAAATCTTCAAAGAAATCTCCTTTTAACTCATCCAAATATCTTCATAAGGCTCAACATCTTCCTTTATTCCTAAAATTGACATTTTAACCAAATGAGTGTCATTTTCTTTAATAATTCACATGAAATCTATATAATGTAATATCAAAACAGTGTGAATAATAAGAGTCTTTTGACACTTATCATATGATCACAATTTTGTATATCTTTCATATTTCTCTTCTCGACTCCCCATACCTAGACTTTCTTTCTACATTTCTCGTTGAAGCATGAGTTAATTTCAACTCTCTCAAGCACTTCACAACTAAAAGTGTATAACCTTTTAATTTTGTTTTAATTATAATGAAATATGTGTTAAGTATTAATTGTGTATGAAGTATGCAAGCTATTTAAATGTTAATATAAGTATATTTGATTGTGGAAAAAATGAAATGGGGTGAACATGTCAAGTTACAAGGTAAAGCAAAAGGTTTTATGGTGTGTTTCATTCACTATCAAGCCACTAAAGGGTTACTGAAAAAGGTATTCCTTGTTAAGTATGAAAATGAATTAAATATCATTATTTCTAGCAAGTTGGTTTAATGATCAATTTGACGATCCAACTTCACTTATTAAATGTTCTTGGATTATATATTGATATATTTTCACTAAAGTTTGTCATATATTCATAGGAATTACTTTATATTTGTGTGGTGAAGTTGCTGTAGTTGGTCAATTACAAGAGAATGTGGCGTCGACTTGAAAGAAGTCCTAAATTGGTAGCACATGTATAAAAGTTGCAGAGAGAGGCATGGAAGGAGGAATAAGCAAAATAAGTTTCTCAAGTGCGCAAGTATGACAGAAGATTAAATTAAATAGATATGATCGTTCTTTACTTATTCTTTGTGAAGTAGTTGCTTTGATTCTTTTGTGAGTTTTTCGATAGAGTTTCTGCATTACTCTCAATCTTAGCAATACATAAAATGACCCATAAATGAGAAGACAAGCCTCTTATTTATGGATGTTGGAGGCTAATGTCACCCTTTGGATCATTTCTAAGGATTTGATGGTTAAGATTGAAGCCTTTATTTCTTTAATAATAGGCTGTGCTTGTAAATGGCTTGAGAAGAGCTTGAGGGTTTTATAATATAAAAGATATCCATTAATCTTTTTAAATAGCCTATTTTTAATGGCTTAAGGCTTATTTTAATCAAATAAAGCCCAAATTAACCAGGGGATATATTTTTGGAGTCTTCCATGGTAGTAAATTGGGCCAAGAGCCAACCTACTAAATTGACCCTCTACATTTAGCCTCCTGACTAAATTCTTTAGTTAGAATTCAAGTATTTTGGGTAATAGTTGCATTTATGCATAATTTAATGAATACTCGATGCATAATGCCACTAAGTTTTTTCGTAGAGTTGAAGGTTTCACTTATCGTGAATGAGTCATTGAGTAAAAGTCAAGCATTTGTACTGTAAATAACTCAATTACATACAATTGTATTATAGTGCGCAAACTTGCAGCACCACTCTATTCGTGTGCACCGCATTATATTTTATGGAATGATATTGGCCCTAGTAATTTGTCTAGCTGATAAATAAATCTACTTTGATGGATCAATGACTTGATGTAGTCTGATTTTCCCTTTCTCTTTCTCTTTTTCTTCTTTTCTTTTGGTTTTTTTTTTTTTTTTTTCATGCAAATAACTTGTTTACATGGCTTTTGTGTACTAGTTTCAAAACTTGCGGTCGATTTTTAGCCACTAAGATGAATTGATATTTTCATATTCCATAAATATATTCCCTTTGAAAAAAAGAGTTGTTAAAAAAAAAAAAAAAAAAAGTATTCCATAATTGGCATCTCCTCAGAGTTAATACTTGGAATAAATATGCTCTTCATGATATATATATATTTCCAATAAGAAATCACTTTCTGAATATATATATATATATATATATATATATATATAAGAGCACTCTATGTAAATGCTTTTCATGAACATTAGGCAGTGCCACTGAACCATGCCACACATCCTTAAAGGACAAATGCCCCACTTTGAGTTTCTTAGGCCATCTTTTCAACGTCCACATGCATTGAATAAATGAAATTCATGATGAAGGGATCTTCATACTTAGCAATTGCTTCCGATATCCTTCGGCACTCTTTTTGTTTTCTTTTTTATCATGTATGGCTCACTTTCTTTGCTGCTGGAGCCTTTATAGTATAAAAAAATGTACTCGTAATTCCACAGGCACTCGGTGGAATTATATAATTATATGAGTCATAAAAAGTTGGAAGCATGATATATAACAGTTGAAATCCTAACATCTTCCCTAGTCTAATAAAACAAAACAATATCTTCATCAAATCTTTTTTTTTCCCAAATATCCACTTCAATCATTATTTTATCTTATATGAATCCCAAAATAAATCCAATAAATATCACCTATAGTCATTAAATCTTATTTTTTAAATCTGTGGTCTTTATCTCTACATCTCTCTTGCTTGTTTTGTGTGTATACATATATACATATGGTCCTTATTTTTTTCCTCCTTTTTTTTTTTTTTTTTGGTTTAAATCTGCTCCAAGGATTGTATTTATCAAATAAGATTTGCGCCATATCATACTGAAACTTTATCTTACCTCATTGTCATCCCACATAATCTTCCTGAAATCTTAAAATGCCGTAGATTCTTGCCTCGTACCATTAAAAGGCACTGATAATGGCAATTTATCACATGTGAATATCTTTCCACTAGATTTGTTGTTTATCATATTTCACTGCCAAATGTCATTATATAAATAATAAAATTGTAGGTTGTTCATTCACTAGACAAATCCATGGTAAGGCATTCCATCTTGGCTACATCAATGGTACACGATTTATTGCCAACATATCCTCATCATGACATAAACTCCAAATCATGATAGAAAAATTCACCATACCTCACCAATAATATTATATTCAAACATCATTTAAATTATTCACATCCATCAAATATAAATTTTGAATCCCCAATACATATCTCTTCATCCCAAGTGTATAAATAACAGCATAACATTATATTGCGAAGAGCTTCTCTCTGTAGAGCTAAACACCTATCACTATGAATGAAATAGCCATGAATTCCTTAAATTACATATTAATGTGTTATTGGAATGATATATTATATGTGTGTGTGTGTGTGTGTGTGTGCGCGCTTAGTTAATATAATTAGTGAATGTGTTATTTTATATGTGTATAGTATTATGAAATTAATATTATTGTTTGATATGTGTAAATGTGTGTATAGTATAATGAATATGTGTGTCTTTTTCAAATTAATATGCATGTGTTATGTTTAGAATTTAATCAAATTACTTTTGAATAGCTAGGATTTGTGACAGAAATTTGGCAAACTTTAAACCTACTTTTTAAGCCTAAATACAACTCAAATGCATTTGAAATTTGCCCAAATTAATCCTAGGACAAATATACCCCTAATGACCAATTTTGGATGACAAATGACTTTAATTGGACAAGTTAAGACCTTTTTTTGGCAGCCATATTTCCCCATACGAATTTTCATTTCATTTCTTTTCTTTCTTTCTTTCTTTATTCCTTTCTCATCCCAAAATCTTAAACCCTAAGCCAAGATTTATTACAAGCTTTAGGATTTAAACCATATTCCAAGCCAAGATTTAGTCATGTGAGTTTAATGCAAACTTTATCTTTTATTTTATGTTCTATATTGTGTTTGTTTGTAAATGTTAGATAGAAATGATTTTGATGTAATAATTGGTGTGGGATTGATTTGGTGCATTGATGGTGGTTTAAACAAGATTATGTGGCTAATGGAGTGGTAGTTTATATCATATATGAGTGTTGATGTGTGGGGAGGAGTGTTGTGGAAGTGATATGAAGAATTGAGTAGTTGAGATGTGAATTTGAAGTGTGATTAGTGTTTTGATGATTAGAAGTAGAATTCATGTTGTTAGGATAGTGTTTGGATCATATAACAAGCTTCAAAAAGTTTGGATTAAATTTGGGGAATTTTTGAAAAATGAACAAAGTTGTAATAAAACAGGGAAAATCAAAAACATTTTCGTATAGGCTAAAATTTGAACGTACGCCGGCATCTGGGGCTTCTACGCCTCCGGCTTATAGGCGGTGTTGGAAGCCAACAGAATTAAATTTCTTAAAGTCGTTCGAACGTCGCCGGCTTTCACTGGAAAAGTCAATCGGCGTTCATTTTTCACATTGTACGCCGGCTGCTGGGATTCCAAAGCCGCCGGCGTAGAGTGAGAAGCTGCCAGCGTACATGGATATGCTGCCGGTATATACCTCTCGGTAAACTTTTGGAAATTTGGATTTTTGCATTCTACACCGGCTCAAAGCCGCCGACGTAGAATGAAGGCAGTCGGCGTACCTTGAAGGCAGCCGGCGTACCCTTGAACGCTGCCAGCGTTGGCAGTGTTGATTTTCAGAGTGTTGAACACGGTTCAAAGCTGCTGGTTTTGAGTGCCGGTGTATCCCCTGTGCTTTTGAATTTTAAAAACTTTCTTCAAAATTTTCCGAAGTTTGATATATGCTCAATTAAGTATTTGTTAAGCGTTCTAGGATATAATAGGATGTTTCAATGCTTTATTATGACCTTGTATTAATTTATTTGAATTTCTTTGATTAATTGTATTTTCAACTAGTTAATTAGTGCTTAAGCTAAGTGTGAAATTTAATATTGATTTAAACAATGATAGATCCTCGCCCAGTCAACCCCGTTAATTCCCGAGCTATCTCAGGTACGCGGAAACTTGCTTGTCTCTTTGCTAGGATAGGCATCAAAATCAAACTACTTTAAATTAAGAAAATCCTATTGATATATGAGTGTTGATTGTCTTTGTTTGCCGTTGAATCTGGTTCGGAGAGCGGCACCCTGCTCAGATTGGGGGCAGGGTACTTTCTCGTTATTGGATAGAATTGTTTAGGAGATATGAGTATCCGAGCTACTCATATCAACCCCTTGAGCGTCATGATGCGTTACTCAGGATCACCTAGTATTACGGGCTACGCCGGAAGGTGGGGCTGCCTAGTCTGTATGAACAGTAGGGACCACTCAGGGGGGCGGACGTAATACTAGATCCTTGTTGTCCGGAGTTTGAATACTCCCGTGTTGTTTTACTAACTAAAGACTTAATAATAAACAAGTGATTGTTGCATAATGCATTTAGCCTAAGAATGTGTGATCCACTTCGCATTTTGTATTCGTTACTTGTGTACTGGGCCTTGGGCTCATATTTTATCCATTTCAGGTGATGACTCTGATGAGTTCTATACGAGTATGGGGTACGGAACCGACTTTGAAGATTTTCTTGATGGGTTGGAGGATTAGAGATAACCATGGACTCAATGGAACCCTATGAATGTAATAGATTAGATGAGATTCCTTTTGATTGATAATGTAATTATAGTGTTAGTTGAATTGTGTTTTGAGGATTTTTGTTAAGGCTTGTAAGAAGCCTTTGGATGTAATATGTATATATATGTGCTTAGCTATTTAAAAGTTGTACTCCTTTGCAAAATGTGTTGATAATGTAGTAGTATAGCTTCACATATGGTTTTTAAAAAAATATATATGTAGATATATATTATGAATTCTATTATATTATTTATATGGAATTAGATAAACAATTACTCAAACAATTCCTTCAGGCAACCTTACATATAATCTTAGGAGTTATATGTGGTTGGAGAACCGTTATCTCCTATTTCAAATATAGGGATGATAGCAGGCTCTTACAATGAAGCACCCTTCCTTTTTTATAATTACTTTCCTCTTTGGAGTAATTACCATATCTAACAATCTTTGCCCCTATTCTCTTTTCTTTCTCTCTCTCTCTCTCTTTTTCGGTTTTCGTTTCAATAGTTTGAAGATGACCACGTATTTTCCCACATCTAGTAATCCTCGAATGTGTTTTCTCAGCATCACATGCCTAGTTTGTACCCGTACTTTCTCAATGGCGTTCAGCATTATGCTGCAATCGAGCAGCAGATGGTCTCCGGGGCCGCAAACCTCTCTGAAGCAAAGAGATCGATAGAAGCCATCTTTCTTAGCAATCGTTGGTATATTCTGTCCGGTGCAAACTCAATAGCCCAACTGAACAAGAGGCTCATGAGCTGTTTCGAGTTCAGATGTTACAACGACTAGAGTCGGTCCTAAGCTGAAGGCCATGAGGGAGGTGGTTCCGTGGTCCAAGGCCATGCGAGTTAGGGATTGATGAGACAACCCGCAGCTCAAGCTAAACAAGCTTCCAAATAATGGAAGGCCCTGAAGACCAGGGATTGGGGTGCAACCGAAAAATGGGTTCGATCATTTTTCTAAGCCGGACCACCAAAGGTACAATCTTAGTTAGTAACTAAACAGAATTAACTGCCATGGATATGGAGGGAAAACAGCGAGACTATCAGGTTTAGCTTCTTCCTTCATGATAGGCGTTGTTGTAAAAGGTGATTAGATGCCGCAGAGATTCGAGACAGCTTGCCTGATCGGTGGCAGTGTATTTGTTTGTTTTTTTTCCTTAAGATATAAATCTTTCTCAGTTGACGAACAAGTGTTTCGAATCTGGTCTTGCTTGAAAGATTCATAACCGGAATGTCTTGTTGACACCATTCAACAAAAAGTGCTTCGTTATTTTGCTGATATCGGCATGGAGAAGGAATGTTAGTGGACACCAATGGAGACCCTAATTTTTTTATAGGTTTGAGGTCTTCCCTAGTAACTTTTTTTTTTTTTTTTTTCTTGTGATCTTTTTAATTTTTTTTTTAATCTGTGCTGGTTCTTTTTGCAGATTAGCAAAATTGCACTTTCTTGTTTTTGGGCTCCATAGTGGTTTATCTATTATCCAACCTCCTCTGTTCTTTGCTAGACTTGGCATGGGCCCAAAACTAATCTTTTTTCGCTCTAGCACTCAACCTTTGGCATGGGCTCACGAGTAATTTTATGTTATTTTGGCACCCAGCCTCTTCTAGCTTTGATATGGGTCTACGGATCTTCAAATCCATTGGTATTGTAGTCTTCCTGTCACGCCCTAACTTCATTATTAGGTATAAGGTGTACTTACACAACAATAGGAGACCTACCGTTAGAACTAAGTAGTTTAAGGAAATAACAATAACTAGCTTTCAAGAATGGTAAAACATAATTTCATAACTTAAACATTGAGTCTTACATTTTGTAGGGGCATACCCTCACCAAAACATATAATTGTACAACCCAAAGAGTCTTTGCCAAAAATAAAAATCCATGTTAACGTCTACATAAAAAGATTTTTATGGAAATCTACACTAAAACTAAATTGTAGACTTCTTCCAAAAGCTTCTTAATTCACTTGGTCAATACCTGAATGAAGATCCCTCATGGTATCAGCCATACGTATTTATGTTGCAGCAAAAACTAAGAGGGTGTAAGCATAACTAACTTAGTGAGTAAAATCCTGTAGCAACATACTCGCATAGATAAACAATCAAGTTATTGTTAAACAATCAAGTTATTGTTAAGCAAGTATATGAAATGCAACATCCATGTGAGTAAAAAATACATATGATTAAAAAAATCATATGTTGAATAGATTTATACCCTCTATTTGGGATTGAGTAGGTTATAAGCCCATACAATCATTGTAAAATTTTTGTAGACTTTCAAGCTCCTACATGCCATAAATTTTAGTATATTTTCTAGCTCCTACTTGCTACCACTATTATTCTCTTGTCCCACACGAGGCAATAATAGTGAAAATGATGAGACTCACTTCATGTTATGCATGATCAATTCGTTATTCCATTCTCATTTGAGACATTAACCATCTTAGGGTGGTCATAAAAATATACACAAACAATACATCATGACATTGAAGACAAAATTATTAATTAATAATTCAAGTTCTCATATGCTTAACTTATTTTCAACAAATACCATGAACACAACCATATACCATGATAATCCCCACATGCATATTCCACTTTTTTTCCCCTATTTTCTAGTGCTTCTATACTATAAGCATAAACATAAATAGGTAAAATAAGGAGATAAACTTACTCAGCCATTCTTGCAATCTCAATCAAAATAATCTTCTAGATATGGAATGTCGAACTCCTCATTACCTAAATAAAAGAAATATCTAGAAAAAGTATTTTATAGAGGTTGCACTTAGATTTCTAACTCTATTTATGCTCATTCCATCATTTTTTCCGATTGCGAAAGTTTTAACTTAAAATGGTCATAACTTACTTATTTTGTCTTAGAATTTCGTATATTAGTAGTGATTTTCTACCTACTTTGAATACGCTATCCATTTCTAAAGTTATTTTTAATATTTAGGGTCATTAAGGTCTTGGAATGGCAAAGTACAAAATGTGTTTAGACCATTCCAGATTTTGATCATCTTTAGTTTTCGCAATTTTGCTTCATTTGGTCTTCCTAAGGTGAGCATAAATTATTTCTATCTTTAGAAATCATATAGAAATAATAATGGCTCATATTACATGCATGATCCTAGTGATGTTGCTCAAAATAGAATTTTTACTAAAACAATCTTCATGGAAAGTTGGAAAGTTGAGTTTTATAAAAATCACCTTTGGACTTGTAATGAAATTCATCACCTTAAATTTTGTTAACATGAAACTTAACAAAAATCATGATTCAATATTTACTTTGAAATCTTAAAGGTCTTATATTTATTTCAAAACCTTCATTTAAAAATTTATTTTACAAGAAATGGATTTTACTATTTTGTGACCAGATACTCTAAGTTGTATTTCCCTTGAATTTTTCTTAACTTTAATTTTTAAGAAGAACTTAAGTAAATGACATGTTCTAAAATCTTTATTTTCAATGAAAAGGTTTATACATGTATTGTAAATAAGATTTAAAAAAAATTATAACAAAGAATTATTAGCATTCATATTTTGGGAAAATTCATTTTGGCAGAATCAACATCACCTATGACTATAAATGTACATGAACTAAAATAGTAATAACAAAATTACTTGCATGGGATTATACCAAGAGCATAGGAAATTAGAAATAATTGAACATGAACATAAAGGTATTAAAACATACACATGAGAGTCTTAGCTTGTTATCAAGAGTCCCTGGGACTTGAAATAATCTAGTCACCATATAGAATAAAATAGAACAAGTATAATGAAATGAACTATGGAAGTCTTAGATTATATTAAGGCTTCCCAAGACTTGAAATATTTCCAGTCTCATAAATAAAAACAAGATAGATAATAAGAAAGCATGAGAGTCTTAGATTTATATCAAGGCTCCTTGAGACTCGAATTACTCTAGTCTCCTTCGGACTTGATAATGGACAAGTCCAAGACTAGGAGTTGACTAGTCTTATAGAAGTATAAAATAAATAAAGCATGAAATAAAAGAGTTAGATTAGTGAGTAATATACATACTACATATAAATATTAACATATAGAATGTTAAGTTAGTAACATGAACAAAATGAGCACATAATAATTATGAACATACACATAATGATATAGGTAATATGTTATCTTGCATTTTCATTCCTTAGCATTTGTATCATGGGGATTTTATACACATATCACATAATGTAACATATAGAAGGAGTTTAATGTTTACCTAAATAAGATATAGAAGAAAAAAATTTGAGATAGCACAGTTGGGGGAGGGAGGGGCATTTATGGTAAGGAAAGAGGGTGAGAGATTGAGAGAAAATTTTGAGAGAGTTTTGTTAAGGAATAGAATGAAGGTGTAAAAACGAAAGGGAAGTGTATGGTATTTATAGAAAAAAATGGAGGGAATTAAAGATGTAAAAATAAATGAAAAAGAAAAGAAAAATAGAGGGAGAGAAAGAAAGATATGGGCGCTAGCCATATGGGAAAGAGAGGGAGAGAGAAAAATTTATTAAAAAAGAAGTAAAAAGCTATAAAGTATTGTAAAAAGTTGTATTGGTAAAGTAAATATAAAAAATAGATGTGTAAGATGTCAGAAATATGTGTAAGAAAAAGTGTAGTAGAGTAAATAGTAAACAAGATAATTAAATTACTGGTAGAGACAAAAATACATGTATAAAAGCTATATCTAACTTTTTTATGACCTAATGATATTTTATGAGTTTCTAATATATTACTAGTTTAGATTGTTTGTTGGAATATTTTGTCTCATTTTGCATGCCAGTGTATGGAAGCTGATATCGTAAAGGCCTAAAACGATTGAATTTTTTGCGAGACTATATAATGGAGTCATAATTTGAGTTTACCCTATTTTGTAATTTATTTAATATTTTAGGGTTTTAAGGAATGCCTGACTGGTTTTAGGGTTTCTAAGACTTAATGTTGACTGAGTTTATTTTTAGGGTTCCAGTTTTAGTTTTGATTTCGACTTTAAGATTCACTTATAAAATTGCCCAAAAATCTAAGGGTTTGCACTTTCGTTGGGTTGATAACCCATTCTACAAGGCCCATCTTTTATTCAGCTATGAATAAGGAGTTCAAGATGAATCCTTCTCATCTACTGGCTTGATCCGTGAGAAAGACCTGCTGACCCATCCAAGAAGACTTGTACCTAAGATTTTGTCTCCTCACAATAGTTGGACATATAACGAGATTTGCAAAGGCTCCTTCTGGCTAGAAATGAGGATTGATGAATCACATGTGCCTACACTTGCAGGTGGATAACACTGGTTCAGTGTTCTTATAAGTCGCATAACCTTCTAAGCGCTGCTTTTATGCCATGTATAGGGGATGAAAGGGAGTAGTTACCTTAGCCCCAAACTCAATTCTTTTTCCTAAAGTTAGTCATCAAAGACTACTTTTCATGGGTACTGTACATGGTCAAAAGGTTATCAGAATAGCTATTAAGCACCATCACTCTACCATTAAGGATTAACTCTATAGTGAAACACATTAATTCGTCGATAAAGATTTGTTTTGCCATCATGGTGGTAGCATTCCACTAGTAAAGCATCAATACTTTGTCGTCTAAGTGTTATCTCCACCTCCTTACTACAATACCTAATTGAATCAAGGCTCCGTATTTGTAAAGCCAATAAAGTACATTAGGGACAAGTCCCAAATCAAGCCAATGCACTTCATTCACCCATTAAGGATGCTTTAAATGTTGTCATCAACACAGGGTGACATGGTAGCTTTTAGGGTATGTAGAATTCATGTTTGGTCATACTCACATTTGTATCACGAACTCCTCATCATGGTGTACATCACCTATGAGTACCACGATAGCTACATCGCTTCTGGGTACTAAGATAGGTACATCACTTAAGCATGCTTCACATTCAAATGCCTGCATCAAGCAATTGTTTTCTATGACAACTAGATGATTCTTGTAGTAGTCACATTCATGGAAACCATAACATGTTCAAGTATTGACTTCTTCTCCCCTAGTTGATGGCATGTCATTACATGATGGGATAACAACTCATACCAGGCTATTACTTCTTATATGTGCATTTTGGTAAGGCAAAACACCTGGGCGCTTTGCTATTTTTGAAGTTAACATTCATGGAACTACTTCAACTCTGTAAGCACAAATATAGATGTCCCCATCTTGCGTTAGTAGCTAATGTGAAGTGATTACTTTAATCATTTGAGAACAAGGTCACTTTAACCTCAAGTTCTATAGAATGAAATTACAACTACCAAGCTTGTCGTTGAGTCACTCGACAAATTACAATTACAATTATTTTAATCTTGAAAAAAAAACGTTGTAGAGATAGGTGTTGCATCTGCTAAGTGCTCAATAGCTCAGGCTTCTATTAAGCAACTGTAGCTACCATGACATGATTGCTCCAATCGTCCATGGATAAGGTTGCTTCAAACTTAATCTTTTGCAGAAAAGGTGTTACAAGTGCTAAGCCTGTTGTCAAATCGCTTTGATCCTTTACAGCTGAGATCACTTCGGCTGCCATGCCTACAATAGAGTCAGTTTGACTCATTACAGTTGGGATTGCTTTGACCTCATGAATAATGTAGTAGAAATGGGTATTCCACCCATCGCATGTTCAAGAGTAGATGATTCTACCGAATGATT
Organism: Combretum micranthum; assembly: GCA_024138025.1. NCBI lineage: Eukaryota > Viridiplantae > Streptophyta > Magnoliopsida > Myrtales > Combretaceae > Combretum > Combretum micranthum. Next base: position 38,700 of record JAMXBD010003319.1, read on the forward strand.
GCAACTGCCATGAAGTGATCGCTTCGATTAACCATGGATGAGATCGCTTCAACCTCGATTTTACAAAATGGTGTTATAGCTGCCAAGCCTATTGTAGAGTTTCTGCACATCATCACAGCTGAGATCACTTCGATCCCTTGAAAGATGTTGCAAAATTAGGCATTACACCTGCTACATGCTTAGGAGCATACATTGCTACTAAACAATTGCAGCCATCATGAAGTGATCATTTTGATCGTCCATGGATGAGGTCACTTCGACCTCTATTTTGTGAAATGGCATTACAGCTACCAAGCTTACTATGGAGTTGCTTCAACTCGTCATAGCCGAGATCACTTCGATCCCAAGTGGAGAACATTGGACAACAATATTAGCTATATCCATGTGCTCATTGTGGTGGTAATGTTAGCTACACTAAATTTTCTTTCATGAAGATCACCAACATTGGGAAGAAATGTGGCAATATTAGCTACACCTTCACTTTCGTAAGTGGAATGCATTATGATAACGATGGTAGCTGTACCATGATAGTTACAAAGTATTTATTTATAAGACATACTTCTATTATGTAATGAGACAAGATCTCAAACAAGCATCTTTAGCTATACTTCAAGCATTATAAGACTATGGTAGCAATACTAGTTTTACCAAGACTTTGAAAATTCCCCCCCAACATTTGCTAGGGTGAGATGATGCTTATAAATTTTTATTTTTTTATTGTACTTATGAGAAGTGCCACAAACATAATTGCAAATGAGTACAGAAGAAGAGTGAAAAGACATGAAGTATAATCATAATTCACTTCTTTTATGCAAGACAATAACAAATGATGGGCAACTCTTGTGGGGTCACTCTTATCATGCTCCATGGGTTCTCTATCAACTCTTGGTAATTGGATATTGCCATCCTTCATCCATCTATCAAGGATGGAGCAAACCTTGTCCATTAAACATGGAAATGGTGGAGCATTCTTTGAGGTGTCTTTCCTTGCTCTTTTATGTTCACTATAACTTCTTTCATGCGCAGAGTTCACAAAATCACCTCGCTTTCTTCCAAAATCACTCCTTTATTTAGAGATTGAATTATTGGTTCTTGAGGCATTTTCCACTAATGTTGCAATGGAGCTTAATGATAAATTTTCCAGGTATACTGCATATTCTATAAACATGCCTTGGATACAAATTTTAATGAGTTCCTTTTTGTTGCACATATCATGGATATCTAACGAGAGCTACCTAAAACGCTCAATGTCACCCATGAGATCTTCTTTCAGGCAATGTCTGATACACCCCATATCTGTCATAGTTACGTGTTCTTGAGTTTCAAAGAACTTCTCAAGGAATATCTTGCTCACAGTCCCCTGTGAGTCAACAAATCCAAGGGGCAAATTCATATACTAAGTATTTGTTTTCTCTATTAAGGACTTAGAGAATTCCATGAGCTTCAGGTCATCATCAAGTTCGTAGACTTCAAGGTTCTCATTGAACTTAAGAATGTGCTCCTTAGTACTACCTTGTTTGCCATTAAATTTGACAAACTTTGGACTAGTAGTCCTTCGAGTAGGGTTTCTCTGCAATCCTTTACTAGTATGGAAGTGCCAAGTTGATGATGCTAGTAGTAGATGTAGTCTGCACCTATCATCCGTACTTTTCAAGGTGGTCCTTTGTCACATAAGATGCAGAAGCAGATGAAGTGCTAACTCCTACTTAAAGAGTAGGAGTAATGTTGTAAGGTGTAACTATGCTAGCCATAATAGGCTACACATTACATCCAGATAAAGAGGAGACACCAAGATGGACCCTTGCCCCTTCTCTAACAACAAGCATAGGATCTCTTAGAGTTAGAGGTAGCAGTGGCTGTAATAGCTCCTGTCAGTGTCCCTCTTCATTTTTAGTAGTAAGGACATTGGTTTGCTCATGTAGAGCCTCATGTGGAGTATCTTCTAGGACAAAAATAACTGGCGTAATTCTAACTAGTTGTACACCGGTGCAGTAAATTCATTCTAGAAAGTGTGCTTCTTGATGTGGTAGCAGATTCAGTAGAAATTACATGAAGACATTCAAGAATTGGTTGAGAGCTTCGGTGCTCTTCTGCATAATGCATATCATGAGTGCACTATCAACTATAGGAGTTTACACAGCCATAAGAGTAGCATTGTCCTCAATCGTGTGAGTCTGCTTAACTACATTAGGATGACACTCCTGATTTTGGGGAATTGTTTCTTGTCCAGCTCTATTGCGTGGAGTTGTTATTTTTGTCAAAAACTCACTCTCTCCCCAATGCAGTCGCCCAATGCGTGTTGAGGTTACTGCAGCTAGTTGATCGTGTTCGATAAACATGGTGTTGACCTGAGAGAAGTCCCAAACTGATAACATATGTATAGATGTCGTAGAGAGAGGCATAGAAGGAGGAATAGGCAAATCTGATTTCCCAAGTATACGAGTATAATAGAAGATTAAATTAGATTAATTCGATCGTTCTTGACATGTTCTTTATGAAGTAGTTGCTTTGATTCTTTCTAGAGTTATTTCAACTGAGTTTTTGCATTACTCTCAATCTTAGCAATATGCAAAATGACTTCCAAATGAGAAGAGAAGCCTCTTGTTTATAGATGTTGGAGGCTGATGGCAATCTTTGGATCATTTCCAAGGATCCGATAGTTAAGATTGGAGTCTTTTTTTCTTTAATAATAGGTTGGGTTTATAAATGGACTTGGGAAGAGCCTAAGGGTTTTATAATATAAAAGAATCCATTAATCTTTTAAAATAGTCTTTTTTCAATATAAAAAGATTTAAGGCTTATTTTAATTAAATAAAACTCAAATTAATCCAGGAATATATTTTTGAAATCTACTTTTCACGTACGAGAAAACTGAATAAGATTGAGAGCGAAATAAACCAGTCCAATGATCCTTATTCCGAACCTACCAAGTCAAATCGTTCTATGGTATCCCTTATTGGTCTCGATCTTCTAAGCCTTATCACTAGTCCAAAAGACTAACCTATGATATTCCATTGGGCCAAGAGCCAAATTATTGAAATGACCTCTACAATATTTAATTATAATAGGTATTGGACAAACTTATTTTGATGTATTAGATATTTTTTAGTGTTCAACTAGTTTTATTCATTCGAGTCCATGGCATTACAACGCCACCAGTTAACGTAAATTTAAAGAAGCAAGTTAAATTCAATATCTAGCTTTGGAAATCAACATGCCAGCTGTGGTTATCAAGTCTAAGCAACTAGCAGCTGGTTCATTTCTTCATACGTGTCCACCTTAAAGTCCACACAAGCAGTTTTGGTTGTTCAATTTAACATGCACAGGATCAGCTCCAGCCATACCAACTCGCGACAGCAAGCATTGAAGTCTCATTGCTCGTGGCATGTAATACCTCCTGATGCCATCCTCCCATTTTATCTCTTCAACCTACTTCAACAGCATTCTCATTCCTGCTATATTTTACGTGAACATATGAATGTTAATAAAATTTAAGGTATGTATAAATGATATCTGAATTTTAATGAAAGAATGGAATTGAATATTTAAACTTTAAAAATGATCAATTTAATATCTAAAACTTTACAGATGTATTGATGGTATATATGAAAAGTTCTTTCAGGTGCTAAATTGATTTTATATAATTTAAAAGTTCAGATACTTAATTATACATTTTATCAAAGTTTAGATATCATTTCTCACGTTAACTCATTAAATTTTACTATGTGAATAGTAATTTAAAAAATCACGTATTGTTATCTTTGTTTATTAAATAACATTATTACTTACCACTATTAAAACATACGGTATGTAAATACCAAATGTAGTTTGCTCCGAGCAGCCGCCCGACCACTCGAAGGGCAACGTGTGACCATCTTCAGCAATTCATTGGATTTTCTCAACGTGGTAGCAAATAGTGGTCAATTATGCGAGCTTGCGAGAAGGATATCGGTCCTCTAACGGCTTTGTTTCATGGAAGTACCACCGTGAATGTGATCAGTCAACAGTAGTCAACACTTGGAAGACCATTCCAACACGATCCAACTTGCTGCTGTTTTAATCTCACGTGATCAGCTGTGTGATCTTGTCCATGGTCGAAGATTCCAACCTGCAAATAGCGTGGCACCAAGTCGAGTAACTTGGCAGAAGCTGTAACACTCTAAGATCAGTCCGTTACAATAAGAAGCAGAGTTCATTAACGATTGAAAATGGGGAAGGTTCTATATATATATATATATGGAAAAACAGAGCTTCGGGTATTTCGATAAAATTCAAGATCTTATTGGACAAGACACATCTGCATTCTTAGTTATATGCGGATGGTATAGCTTTATTACAACCTTCAAGAGAAAAATATGGAAGACTCTTGATAAAGTTAGAAGCCTTACGATATTTATCCAAGTTTCGGATATGTCTAATTTGAATTTTGGATTTATTTAATTTGAATTTATTAGAGATATTTGAGGATTTCAAGTTCAAGTCACAGGGAAGCATATATTATTGGGATAAAGTTTAAATAGATATTTTGATAAATTTAAATAGATATATTAAGGGAAAATACAAATATTTATTTTGGGTATAAAATATGTCTACCAACCCTATAAATAAAAATTACCTAAATACAGATAATGTAATTTGAATTACTAAAATACCAATATATAATCGCATCGAAGACATATGACTTTGGTTTTAACAAATAAATCTCATTAATACATTGTAACATCGTATTTTTAACATGGGATTTACTCTAAATGAAAAGTTTCGCTATTTTTTTAAAAATTACAAAATTGTATATAAGACATGCAATATTTATTAAAAAACTAAAATCACATCTTATACATGCAATTTTGTATTGATATTTTCGTATTTATCTTTATATAATTGGTATTTGTGGGAATAATTTTCTAATGAATTAGGAAACTAGCAATTTTCTCATTTATTTTGGATGAATTTGAAAAGTAGGATAAAATTTAAGTAAAAGATACACAATGTACTTTGTAGGAATAAACAAATATACTTGGGATTTCAAATTTGAAGTTAGAAGTTGCATCAAACGAAGTCATATAAACAGGAAAATTTAAAATATTTTGGTAATAATTTTAGAAAATCGAGAATAATTAGTAGACATCTTTTAAACTAATCCTATCTTGAACAAAAAAGGAAAATTTTCTATTTCATTTTGACTCCGTTTCAGAAGCTTTTCTAAAAGGTTGAAATTACAATATTAAGGAAAGAGGGATAAAAAAAAAACACCTCGAATTCATTTTGATCAAAAGTTTTTCATACATCGTTTATTAGACAGAATCAGAGATATATTCAGATTCAGGATGATTGGAACATTCACAAGAGCTTATGTTTTCATATTTCCTTTTCTATCTTTAAGAGAAACTCTTATTCTTTTATTCCTCAATTTGTACTTGATATCTTTGAAATATTGATAGCGTTTGAGAGCATAAATACATTTCGTAGTCTCTACTCTGTAGGTAGATTGGTAGTTAGATAATTAGGGCACAATAAACCAATGTTGGTATAAGCAAAAGAATTGATTAAGGTACCAAACAAATCTAATATAAATCATAGTGTCTAATTTTAACTCCCTCATTTCCTTATAATTTTCATGCTTATTATTCTGCTACTCGTATTTTTGTTTTGCACCAATAGCGATGATAAGTCGTCAAAAGGAAACTTATAATAAATACTTACTTATTATGAAAAGATAAGAAAATATGGAAAGATGGTGCCCCAGGCGTTCAAACCTCAACAAGTGCCAAAGGCCAGCTTAACTAGTCTACTATCTTAGGTCGACACCTCTTTTTAAACACATGCTATCTTTGATTCTTGGCTTGCTCAAGTCTTCTTAGTTTACTTACAACTATCTAAATTAATGATTTTATTCCAAAATTAGCGAAATTGATATCAATTGAAACTTGGCTTGAATCCCCATCACCGATTTTTGAACTCAAATCTGTACCCATCTTTGTTTAAGAAGATTTGTCTCAAGCTATAATTGGATAAAAAATCATCTTAGAAAAAGGGGAAAGACATGTTGTACAAACATGCACATTTATTATCAACCCCAATCTACCCATACATCAAGTATCTTGTAAACAAAACTAATTAATTAATATCTGCTGTAAGACTTTGTCATATGTCAGCTGTAAATAGCTCCCTATCAATTGCAACAACAACAGCAACATATAAATTTACATATACTAAAACTACACTAAGGATGTAAACAATTTATATATAAAAGAAATGAAATAAAGGCTGATTCAAATAAGAAACAAATTGAAAACCCCTACACACTAGAAGAGAAATCATCTAAAAATTAATAACAAAGTAATTAATACAAATCCCCAATCTTAAAACAAGAATTAGGGTTTCAAATTAGTAGATAAGGAAAAACATTTAATTGCCCTGGATATTACGCACCAATAAAGTAAAAATTTAAGGAACAATATCAAGTAATTGATATTAAGTACAAATACTCCTTTACACTTGCCATAATCAAGATGAATTAACTAATAAGAGTAGTGTTAAGAGTACAAAACCCTCAGGAAGGCAAATTTTGTTCAATAATCAATAATAATAATGATCATGAGTTCATGACAAGAGAAAGGACTTTTTATAGTAGTCTAAAAGACTAATAAAATACTAATTATTAAAATACCCCTAATAAAGATCCTACTAAAAGGACTTAATGAAATAAACAAAATAAGAAAAATTCGACATCTTTGTGCTCAACACAACTCCTAACACAAGTTGTATTCATCATCTCTTTATTCTAATGCATAAAGAAGAAACGTGCGATTTCGGCTTATACATGACCTCGAACATAGGTGTGTACTTCTCCCATTTGGTGCTCAAAAGATCTACATGGCTAAGAGCATGGGTTGTGTACTCTAGTCATGTCAACACAGTGGTTGCTTTCCTCATTTTGTACGCCTCCATTCTCAGCATGGCCTTCAACATTAGTCGTGTTGTTACTCATGTGGAAATAGTAATCTTCTATCATGCTTAAAACAAAAGCAATTCCTTTCAACACAAGTGTGATCTTCATGCAAGTCACTAAAAGAAATTATCTTCACTTCACCAAGCTCCAATCTATCTTTGACTACCATAAGTGTAAGATTTTTCAAATCTCTAACTCTTTCCCTAATAATTGGACCTATAATTTGATTCTTATCTTGATTTACATCATCCTTAATGGGATAGACTTTTTTAGATTTTAACCTTATTTAATAAAGAGGATCTAACCCTTCATTCACAATTTACTCCTGTAAGAATATATACAAACGTGTCATACCATATGAGTTTCCTACCTTATATTTAAGAAAAAAAGAAAAGAAAAGGAGAAGAAACTAAACTTAAAATATAAAAGTCATAATGAAAAGTAAAGGGACTAGACAAATAAAACATAATACTATCCATCTTTAGCAACATTCATATATAATTGTAAATTTTAGAAACACACACACATATATATACATATAATAATCAATAACTAAAACCAATTCCTTAGGCTTTAAATCATTAATTAGAGAATAGAACATTATATTTTAAGAACTCAATAAGAATATTTTATGACTACCATATGTACAAAGGGAAAAAAAAAAGTAAGCTTTCGAGATTTTTAGTGTTGGAAATTTGATCAAGAAAGCTTATTTAGAGAATTTTTAGATTAAAATTATAGTTTTTGATTAAAAAAATAATACAAATATAAGGTAGTAAGCAACAAGGAGGTTGATGTGGTGGTTGATCTAACATTAGGGTAATTGTCCTATTCACCACACCTATTGATTAAGCACTTACTGTCCTAAGTCAATGGAGAAAAAAAAAAAAAGATAAAAAGGTAATACGAATTAGAGAATCCACGTGTTTTACAGATCTAGCTTTATATTGCAATATAGGAGATTTCTAATATGTTTTAGGGTTTTATGATTTATGGGTAAAAAACAAAAAATAAAAGATATGAGCGATCAATTATTGATTACGACGCACCAAACAAAGAATCTAATTAGTTAATCTGATCAACCAATACTACACGCGATTAAAAAAAATAATAAATAATAATCTTGAGAAGAAAATTTAATATTACTCAATAAATAATTTGCCACAAAGGACAACAAGATGTTAAAGTTGGCAAACACTTTTTCTAACATAACCTTAGGGGCCCTTTTATATTCCCACAAATCGAATAAGAGCAAATATGGAACATAAAAGTCAAAAAAATTAAAATAGAAGACTAAAAATAAACTTTGAAAATAGGGTAAAAAGTCATATTATGGGGCACAACTGTGCATCAGGACGTGATCTCCATGATCATAAAATTAAATTTCGAACAGAATTTCTCACAAGCACAAAATCATGAGTTACGGGCTGGGTTACAGCCATGCCATGGATCGTGATCCCTTCAACTCTCAATTTTCTCTAAAGATACCAAGCTCATGGGCACAATCATGGCTGTGTACGGTGATCACGGGCTGGGTCATAGCTGTGATGTAGGGGTAGATCTCCTTTGCTTCTTCATTTGCTTGTTCTGCTTTAATCACCATCTTTTACATGGGCATGATCTTCAATATTAATGAGTTTTCCTTCAAATCTTATTTTTTATTCACACTTAAGCATGCTAAATTATTCTCATTATCAAAGTGTATCAAATATCTTTATAAATACTTTAACTCACCATTGTTCAGGTCATCCATAAGGATTTGTTGAGTTAAGTTCATCAATCTTTTAGCTCTAGCTTAAGTGATCAGTCCACGCAAACCATTATTCCTATCAAAAGGGATCCACAGATAAACTTAAATAAGGCTAAAATAAGCATTTAGGTTGAAATCAAGCAATAAACTTTTAGGAATTATAATATTTGGATTATAGGTCATCAATATATGATATGTCGTATGATTTAGACATTTATTTGGATTGCTATAAAGGTTTAAAGAGAATCTAGCACATGATTAATGTTACTTGATGGATGCTTGTGTGCAAGGGATGGTATAAGTGATTTAATAATGGTTTGAGCAAAATTAAATAAATTAATAGTTGTGTCCAAAAAAAAAAAAATCCCGTTTCCAAGAACTTCTGAAACAGCCATAAACTCATACAATCAAAACTCGAACTCTTAGGTACCCACCATAAATTTAAAATCGGAACACAGAGATACACTCCATATTTTCAAAAACCAGAGTCCATGGATAAAATGAATCACACTTTCAAAAGTAGCTCTAAGGTGTATTATGGTTTCATGCTTTCAAAAATTTGACTCCAAAGGTACTTATGGTTCTACTTTTTAATTCAAAATCATTTTCTAGGGGGCACTTAATGGATTCATACTTTGATGATCGGTTCGTAAGTTAGACATAAAGATTCACACTTTTAAAACTAACTCTAAGGAACTAGATCTAAATGGTGTGTGTTTTTTATTTCTATTAAGCTTATATTAATCTAAATTGTAATGTGTTTTATTATTGTTCATTGCATTAGAATCTACATATGCATGTGATGTGGTATTCGATTTTGTTTACACAGAGTAATGATGATATTAGGTTTTACCAATCACTCATCTTGAGAATTTAACAAACTAGTGCATTTACTTTTAAAGTATATGCGCTTTAACATCTCTGTTAAATAATAATTGATGAACATTTATTTTGATCACAAGATAATGTTACGCATTTAACAAAAAAAATTTAAATTTTAAAGATGTGATACTAACTTGTCAAAAATAATAAAAATAAAAAATATAACCACTTGGTTTGTTATCATCCTATTATCAAAATGAACATTTGTTAAATATTATTTAACGAATGATAAATTATACGTACTTTGAAAATACTAGTAATTAATTTACCAAAATCTAAATATGAGATAAATCATCAAGTATTAAAAGTACATGCACTTGATGTGCCATTATCTCGATTTCAGGTAATGAACATTGTTTTAACCAATGGACTAAAATTGTGAGCAACAATTCGTGCAAAATTAAAAATGTGAAATCTTAGTAAGTTTAGTTTAGATTTAAGAAAAAATTGACCATATCTAACTGTGCTATATCTTTAGAAATTTTTTTTTCTTCTTTTTATGTATAAAGACGATGCAAGAATGGAAGAGCTTGTAAGATTTATGTAGAAAACTATCTCTATAGATTGTGGTAATAGCTTTACATAATCTTTTTACCGTAAAAGCAAGCGGCAAAGTTGCCGCACCCTCGTTCGCAGGGCGTAACAACTTCAAACGGTATCAAAACATAGAGATTAGATATTTAAAGAAGATGGGAAATTATTCTTCATGACAGTGTAAAAAGAGTGTGCAACGAAAATGGGCTAAGTTCAAACCCTTTTAGAAACTCCGATAATAAGCATATAAGTTATATAATTTATATTTTGAGATATAAATTTCTGTTTTGGAGACTTACACTAATTGGTTTTATATTGCTGTAGTACAAAAAGTGAGTATTAATTCATAATATAAAGGGTTAAATCTAACTTTTGGCTCTATACTTAGGATTATAAATGAGTCAAGCCAAGCTTTTAAAAACTCTTGACTCGCTTAAAATTACTGAGCTTAAGCTTGAATCAAGTATTTTATTGAGTCTATAATTTATGATCAAACTTAGTTCATTTAGCTAAACAAACTTTATTTGAAGCTCAAACTTAACTTGTTTATAAATCGAGTTTAAGTAGAGCGAAGCCTGTTATTGAGCCCAAATAAACTTTTATATGGCCTAAAATTTAAGCTCAAGTTTAGCTCGATTAGATAACTCGTTTTCCATCATAATTTTATACATCTTGATTTTTTCAAATCTAAAAATATATAGGATCTGCTAAATATTATACATATATAATATACAAAAAATTAGATTTATTATTAAATTATATATTTATTATAATATATCATAAATATAAATATCACAAATCTACTAACAAACTTATTCATAAACTTGTTAACGGCTAACCTGTAAGTTTATTCATGAATCTAAATAAGTCTATTGTGAATTAGCTGAGAGTTTAAATCAAAGTTCAAGTTTGGCTTTGTTATTTTTTCACATTTGGATAGCTTGCAAGCAGCTCGGCTTATATGTAGCCCTAACTAAACCTAGTAATTATTTGGATTTGACTCTCTAGTTTAATGTGACAAGGGCCTAAGATGTCAAAATGATTAAAATAAGACAAATCAAGCAGACCCTATATCAATACTTTAATTATTGATTTTTGTTTCCAAAATTATCTTGCTTTTTTCTTGGGTATGTAAAATATTTGGGTCCTAAATTTTAGATTATAGACAAGCTGGATTAATTTCCAATTTTCGATTATCTCAATGTTTAATTTGGTATTCAAAGGTTCAAGATTGATAATAAAAAGTCTATAAGAAATGGTGTAGTTTAACTATTAATTTTCAAAACCTATATCACTAGTTTACCAATTATCTACCAAGTTGGTGGATGATTTTGAAGTACTTATAATATACCTCTTGCTCTAGACTTGTTTAGCGAGGATGTTAAAGTTTACTTTCAACCTAATTCCAGCATTCCAGAGTTTCTACTTCGCCCACCAAACATGGTTCACCCACCTCAAAGATACTACAAGCCAAGCTACACCCTACACCACCACACAATCAATACTCACTAACCTTACCATCACACTTAAATATAATATAATATATATATATATATCAATCATGGACAAATTAAAATACAATCTATTGGTTAGATTTACTCCAATAAAGATTAGTATTTTAAATTCAAGATAAAATTCCTCTTCAATCCTAGGTACCAATTTATGTCTGGGCATGTACTTAAGAAACAATTTTGCTAGGATGGACTATACTCCAAATACGTGCTTTAGGGAGCCAATTAGAACCAACAATGAGAAGAATTAATGCACACAGAAGCAAAATCACATGCATGGAAATCAGAGACTTGGATTGAATTTGTCATATTTTATAGAATCTTTTTTTTTTTTTTTTTTGGAAGTGTTAACTTAATATTAATGCACTCATATGTCTTTCTTGTGTCATATATTGATCATTTTCTTTCATCAGATGTGAGCCCTTAGATAGACAAATGGATGGCTCTCCTCTCATTAACTTAATATTAAATATATTTACTCTTTGCCAGTTAAGTTAATACAACAAAATGGACATGTGAATTCACTTACGTGGGCCTAAGTTTATAAGGTTTCTTATTTAAAAAGACCCGAAATAACTCCATGGGACAATGGCCCTTGGCAACCATTAAATGCACAAGCCCAAATGATTTTTGTCTATATATGTACAAGCACCCCATTAATTATCCAGTTTTAAGAGTATTTGCAACTTTTAGTCAATTATAGCTCCAAACCTTAATCAACAAATTTATTTGAAGTATCGCGATCTCTCAAGCAAATCTAACTCTTGGTTCGTTTGGGTACACTGATTTGGTATTATTCTCGCATCATTTTCAAATCAAATAGAAACTGAATCAATATCGTTATGATATCGTTAAAAAACTAATAGCTTTTATTTATAAACTGAACAAATCAAATCGATATTGAACCGATATTGATCTGATATCGATATGTTACTGATATAAATCTAATAAAAATAAAAATCCAAGAATACAAACAAATTAATTAATTTTATAGAATTGGGATGAAATTTTTCGGTGTCTTATTTATATTCACTCAAACATTTATTATATTGTCTAATCGTCAAAGTTTCATTTGTGATAATCGTATCCTACATAGACTAGATGCAGACTCCCGCAGTAAAAGACTATACTCTTTTAAGAACAACAATTACACGTCTTTAAATTTCGTTTTGTTTTCTTTCTTTCTCGTTTGTCGCATCTTGTTGTCTTTCAAGCCATGAATTTCATAATTTTTTAAAACAAACTCGGACTTATTCACACATCCGATTAAAACTGAGAAACGATTTGGGTCTGTTTCGTTGATTGTTTTTTCATCGATTTGAGGTCTCTTTGCTATCTATTTGAATTAGATTTTTTATTAATAACAAATCGATATATTATAAATAAATTAAATAGAATTTACAAATAAAATATAAATATATATCAAAATATAGATACAAATAAAAATCCACCAACTATCTAAAATATGAGTACTGTGCGTGTTCACTTTGAAACAGGCAACTAAAACTTTGGGATTTGTTATCTTGATTCTTGACTATGTACATTCGAAAGTAAATATGCTTTTCCCCCTACCACGGGATTTGGTCCCTCGACAATTAGAATAGGACGTAGACGCCTATTTAGCGCAGACGATCAATGAAGCCTCTATCCTGGTTCACAATTCATTGCAATTTTCCATATTTCACTGAAAATTATTAATAAGTGCTTTAAATACATCTATTAAGTGCTAAAATAAATACAATTTACATAATTTAATCATTATGTTGTCATCTAAAGTATCATCCTTTCGATTTTTCAAGTCTCTTTCTTGATAAAAGATTTAAAAAAAAAAAAAAAAAAAAAGAAACAAGTGATACACAGTTCAGTCAAAAAATCTGGCAATTGTTTCTAATTAATACATAGGCGTGCGGTGTTCTGTCTTTAGTTGAATAAGGGAACCATTTGAATTTGAGCACGTCTTGGGATTGTAAAAGTATTTAAATTAAATAGATTGCTTTTGTAACATGCAAAGGCGGTAAGATATGAAAATATGGAATATCAATATCATACTAACTAGATCGACCGAACAGCTGGATGCTGGAGATTATTTTATGTTTAATTATCTTTTTCTTTTAATATGCAGATATAATTTGTAATAAAAAAATTATCAATATATCATCATTTTATCTCATATAATATATGCAATATAGTTTTTTTTTTTGTTTCGTATGATAACCATGCGATACATATATACTTTTATATTGCACATTCAACATACGATACAGTTCTTATATAACTTTTACATAATACTATTGCTATATCTCTTCGTTAACATATGATATATGTAGAAAATTTTATATTTCTTCTATAAAATTAGATACAAATGTGATAATTAGGTTTTTTTTTTTCAATTTATATTTTTGTAAATTTTTTTAGAAGAACAGTAGTTCACCCCTGTATTAAGAAATTTTGTCCGCTATCGTAATTAAGGTTGTACCATAAATGCGGTGATTACGTTAGAGTGGACCAGCATGGACCAAGGACCATTATCTATTGTTACTAGACCCAACAGCAAATACAGACCTACTCATGTCTAAACCGGTACCACCATATGCATCTCATCGGATATTGGGCTTCACTCCAAAAGGCTATACAACTAGTTGTTCCTGTGGCCCATATGAGCCGAGCGATGCGTCATAAAACGAATTGTATTTGAAAAATACATATAAAAAGAAAATTGTCCGGATCTTTTTCGTTTTGCCCCTTTAGTTCTTCGGTTTACTTTATCTAGAGCTCAGTCTCAATAGCATTGTTAATGATACTTTTAATAAATTGTACAATTACATGATGTTTTTTGAATGGGATAATTGTGGAGATCTAGATATACCATCTTTTACAATAAATTTTGGCTTCCTTTAACCTTCAAGTAACATATGATTTATTAAGTTGAGTCTTAAATTGTATATCGTCGACGCAAGATTCTTCTTAAGGTAGTCATGCACGAGTTGTGTGGATCTCGTGCCTGGCACGTGATTTCGAAATGTTGCTGAAGACATGACACTTGATAATGAAAAAGCTTGAAGAGAATGACAGGAGAGAAGGAATAGACAATCTCAGTGTCTCAAATGCACAAGTAATAGATAAAGGAACTTAAGTAGACCTCGTGCATCAACTTTACGGTTCTTGAGTAGTTAAGAAAGAAATCACTTGAATTGTCTTGTTTGATCTTTTTAAACAAAACCTCCTTTATAAATTGTTTTTTGTATTCTCTCCAAAAGTCCGAAATGAGAGGAGTAACTGAGAATTTATAGGCACTTGATATGAATGATGACTGTTAGATCATCTTAGTGATCGACGGATTAAATAAAACTTATTTTTAAAGTCCCATTACAGTTTGCCTTATGACCAAAATTCTTTGGATAGAGTTCAAGTATTTTGGGTATTACTTGATCCATACTTGGTATATGATGTAGCCAAGTGCTTTAAATAAAAATTAAGTGTTATCGCTGCAACTTATTCTATTGCATGTAATTGTATTATAGTGCGCAAACTCAAAATATTATTCCAATTGCGCGCGTCACCTTGAGTTTATTTTAATGATCTTTCAATCGCTCAGAATATGTCAAAATCTATGGAATGAAGTAAATCCTTTAACACTCCCACCATATCTTTTACTAAATCATTTCTAACTACCATATGGGAAAGATCTTTTCTCTCTTTTTTTTTCTTTTTCCATTTTTCTTAAATCTTCAATGCCGCATAATCTAAGCCTCATAATTATAATATATATTTATCATATCACCATGACCATCTTGCGTCCATTGCCTATAATATCCTCCGCCATCTTTATATTAGCTTGAATGCAGCCCCAAACAATATGCCACGGATGGCAATGGTTACCTCATTGAAAAGCAGCTTGAATGATTTACCAAATGCCAATGCAAACATGCTACTCTGAATTTTTTTTTTTTTTTAAATTTATTTATCCCATAGCAATACTTTCACAGTGTGTTCAGTTTAACTAATATCTTTCAGAATCCTTCAATGAGTTTCGTATCGTGCATCAGGAATGCACCCCCCAAATCTTTTATCAGCATCTATTTAAGGACTAAACCTGATCATCATAATGGCAAATTCAATATTTTTTTACAGCAAATCTTTCAAAAGGATATGGACAACAACTTTCCAAATCAGCTCCAAATATCATCGATATCAATGTATTCATAAAAAATCTGGAACTCATAAATATTATCTTATCTTTTCATCTCGGTCGTGCCGCTCTTGTGTGTATGTACATTTATGATCAGGAAAAAGTTGAACTTATTTGTAGCCCTCAAGTTTTTACATAAGTGAATCTAAAGAGTAGAATTTTAAAAATTAATAAAGTTTTTTATATAATTTATATGACAAAAATTATAGTCAGTGAAGTAAATTCAACTATAATAATTTTTTACTTATAACTTTAGTAGGTATAGAAACTTAAATTTATAATTGAGTCACTTCAAATGAATTATCAAATATTTTGTTTCCTTATTCTTTAGAAAATTTGCATTTCAAAGACTTGAGCTCTAATTCATAAAGAATTTATATAAATGCTCACAAGAAGCTTTTTAATTAAAAGAGAATTTATAAACCAAATTCGCCAAACTTTGTTTTAATTTCAAGTAATTATTGATTCTAATGTAGTAGATATGTAAAAGTTAATGTGTGTATTAAACCAAACTCTTTTTGATACATAAACTAAGTTTAATTTTTGTCAATTTAAGCATTAATCCCACCATTCTTAGCATGCAACTCCCCACACTCAATAAATTACATATGCCTTAAAGTCAACAAATTTTACTTTATATCACTATAAGAAAACTATCATTTAGAAATAGAGATTCTGCAACGAAAAACGGATAAAGTAAGGTATATTTCTATAAATAGAATTAGCGATGATGGTTTTTGTGATAAAAATTTATGTTTAAAGGCAAAATTTTTATCTCTAAAACTTAGATTTCTTGTAGTGTGTACAAGAATAATTATCAAAATTTGATAGAAGATTCATCTCTTTCTCCTCTCTTTCCTCTATTCTACCCGACATTTTTCACACACGCATACTCCACAATCCATCTTCAATTTCTCTTCTTAAGATATTAAGAAACTGAAGTTAAACTTTTATTATCAAGCCAAGATAAAAAGTAAATAAGTTAACTCTTGGTTTTTCTTGGTTGTTTTGTTTTATATGTATGAGTAAGTTAAGAGTTCTTGTTAGTTGTTGGTTTATATAAAGTTGTTATGAATTTTGATGTTAGGTTTATGATGTGGAGTTATGGAATTATGGTGCTAAGCGTTGAGCCATGGATGCTAAGGACTATAGTTTCTTGGTCGATTGAGTGAGGTAAAAAGTGGTAAAGTGTTGGAGGTTATGAAGGAGTGAGAGATCAAAATGATTTTTGTATATTGATATTATAGTGTTTTTTATGATAACAAGGCCTTTAAAGTTGGTTAAACTGTGTAAAATTGTGATGTAAAGAAGTGTGTCTCGCTGTTAGATGAGCATGGGTATGTGGTGGAGGGCATGGTGCACTATATGGATGTTTCTAGGTGGGTATGCCCCTCTATACGAAGTGTGGCAAGAGGAGTGGTAGCCTCTATTTCCATGCCCAGGTTAACATGCGCTTCTATATGGGTCGTGGCAGGAGGTGTGGTAGCTTATGAGCATCAACCTTGCTCATACACCTATACTTACAGGACGTAGTGTGGGGCATAGTGGCCTCTATGCTTACCCTACTCTATATGCCCCTTGATACGAGGCATGGCCAAGGGCGTATGGCCTCCGCTTCGTGCCTTATTCTCCTAAAAATTTAACATATTGTTTAACCCTTTCTTTTTATTGTCAAATAGTTAGTAATACAAGCTTTTCTATCTTATAGGAGCCTCAGATCAAGATTCAGACTTCCATTTAATCATTATGACGATAGAAGAGAAGGCACGGATAAATAATTGAATCTCTTCACTTATATATGATTGTAATATATTTGCCCGTGACTCTAATATAATAAAAAATTTAATTCATGCATGGGGATTGAGGAATAATGCATATTGTATGTTTGTCGATCGAATAAGATTGTAATGTTCAAAGTGATTAACAATTGTTTATATTAATTGATGAATGAACATTGTGAATTATCTGAGAATTTGATGGTTGCCTAATGAATTGATCTAAACCTTATTTGATCTATAAATCAATTAGTCATGCATTACACTACATAATAGAGTTGCATTTATTTGGTATTCACGTCATGTATTATCATTTCAATTCTATGGTGATGCTTGTATAAATCCAATGAATCTGGTAAAGATTATCATAGGGTCGCCAATTCGACAGTAACTGAGTAGGCTTAAAGGATGTCATCTGATAAGGGTTGATACGCAATGATAATACTTAGAGGAAATTCTAAGAACTAAATGAAGTAAAGGAAATGTTATATATATATATATATATAAACAAAAATTGTTATTAAAGTTTGAAGTGAACACTTCTTCATTAGTTCTTTGGATTTTCTAGGCATGAAATACAATGCTGATCCTTCAACCACTTGGGAAGGTGTAAGTCCCCTTAAGTTTGGGTTCCAATTACTCAAACTATTTGTATATATGCTTGACTATCGCATTCATATGAATGTTAACCAAACATTGTATGATTTGTTATGTGGTGTTGAGATTCTTTTATTCACCAAGCTTCTTATACTCACTCTCCTTTAGACTATTGTTTTATAGAAATTTAAACAAGAAGACTAGGACAAAAACTAAGTATGGAGTAGAATAGATTGTTGACTGATGTATCCATGTTGGAAGGAAGACATTATTGTTGTAATAGAGACTTAGAGGTAATATTTATAATAGTATAAGTTTTATGAGTGTTATCTTTTATTTTCCTTGTTAGTTATGCTTAAGGTTAAGCCTTTGAAGGCAAGTTGTAATCCTCTATATGAAGCTTTTACACTTTGGTTGTTATTTAATGTATGGCTTGTATATATGCAATGTCTTTCTTAATCTAAACAACCTTCAATCTTGTTAAATTTGTCCACGCTCCAAGGCACGTTAGTTATGCAGTAATTATCTAACTTCCTGGAGGCGTCAATTAATTACATGATGTATTATTACTACTAAGGTACCCTATGGGTTGTGACATTATTCTTTTTGATTCCTTGAATTTTTCAATAGGATATAAAACTTTACCAATAATATTTTATCTTAGGCTCAAGTCCAATCCAACAAGTAAATGTAGATATTTTAAATCAAACATGAATTTTCTTTTTTTTTAAACAATTATATCCGATATCAACTATCATGTAATCCTTAGTCAAAGTTCAAGCTACCAATTCATGTGG
Organism: Combretum micranthum; assembly: GCA_024138025.1. Lineage (NCBI taxonomy): Eukaryota > Viridiplantae > Streptophyta > Magnoliopsida > Myrtales > Combretaceae > Combretum > Combretum micranthum. The sequence continues at coordinate 57,687 of JAMXBD010003319.1, forward strand.
ATTACACATGACGAACAAAATTTCACCCAAATCTTACCATTTTTTCATCATATATTATAAGCAGATTCCAAATACCACTCGAGTCTCATCTTTAAATCTTTAATCTTCATCTTCTCTAATTCACCCCTCATTCTTTCTCTTTTCTTTTCATGTATATTTATGTATATATACCTCATGTTGTGTGTATACCAGTGGAAAGGAAACTATCCTTAAGTACTCTTGGCTGCTGTGCTTTTCCATGCCTTTCAGTTTTGACATATGCTTTTCCTCTTTTTTTCAAATTTTTGCAATCAATTACAACCCAACCAGTCTACTCCTAAGATTACATCAAAATCGATCATGTCCATCACCATAAGATCTGTAGGTAAATATTTACCTTCTATTTACATGTTCACATCTCTACAGATTCTATTCAATAAGGATCCACTCCCTAAATGAGTATTTACAGTAAAACGTCCAAACATGAATTCAATATTCACTCTACATACAGATGTAAACAACTTAGATATACATGAAAAACTCGCACCAGTGACAAATAATACATTTGCACTATTCCCAAGGATAGACAACATACCTGCTATGGTTTCCACACCAGACACCTCCTTATGCTGTAAGGCATAAATCTTAGCAGTTGCTCTCTGCCCTAACCTTGCGGTCTATTCATTGGTGCTCCAGAAACTACCAGCCTACCTAGCTCTTTACAATCCACGGCCTTATGCCCTCTCTGTCCACACTTAAAGCAGAAAATAGGTAGACCTCCTGATCGCTTGGTGCAGAATCTATTACTATGCCCCACCTTTCCACAATTGAAACATGCGTTGTTAGGCCATTTCCAGTCTTTCACATCATGGGGTCCCTGGCATTTAAGGCATTTCCTATCACAACTTGGGACCAAAGATCTTACTTGTTGGGTAAAAGGCCTTTTCCCTCTATCTTGAGTGATAACATAGCAGTTGGCCTCTTACCCAGGTAGACTTGGTTTTTGGGTTCACTCGTTCGCTTGATCTTGTTCAATCCTTTCTCAATCATCTTAGCTTTGTTGACTACAGTAAAGTAGTTGTTCAAGTCCATCAGATTGACCTAATATTGAATTTGAGGCTCTAGACCCATGATAAATCTGCTCACTTTGGCCTCTTCACTATCCTTTAGGGGGTCCAATAAAAACCAAGGTTGTCAAACCTGGACTGGATTTGACCCGGATATGTTAGGAGGTCAGGGGTCAAGGGGTCGAACCAGGTTCAACCGAGGGTTGAACCGGGGTCGATTAAAAATGAATTTTTATGTTAAATCCCAACCATTGCAAAGTAAATAAATGAAATTTACCCTGTCAAATCCATCATTAAAGTAAAATCACATTGGTTACATATCAAAAACAAAAACAAAATAATATAAACTAAGATATTAATTTAACTTTCAATGAATGTCATCCCAATCTTCATTTGATTCAAAGGTATGCATAAAGTCAGCTCCGTCTTCAATTGCATCCAAATCAACCTCTTCATTAATCTCTGTATCATCTGGGAGAAAAGAAGGAAAAGAAAAAAGAAAAGAAGAATACTAGGTCTTAGGAAAAAAATATTCAATGAACATCTACAGAATTAATAATTCAGAAATAGATGACTAACCTTTAGTCAAACCATCAATTGTTACAGGGGTGGCATCATCCTCATAAATTGCTCGTTCGATTATCTCATCAAAATTAAGTTCAGGAGATGAATCTTCCTCTTCTTCAGTAATCCAAATATCCGTCTTATCAATGCAATCAAAATCTATTGGATCATAACTTGTCTTCTTATTTTGATGCCTATAAAGAAATAATTAGCAAAGGAAAAAATTTTAAAAATACATAAGGTGAACTATGATAAAGTTAAGATAATTTACATACCTATTCTTCAAGCGCAAATTATAGTTCACATAAACAACATCATTAACCCTTTGATGCTCTAATCTATTTCCTTTTTTTGTGTGGATGCGCTCAAAGAAACTCCAATTACGCTCACATCCAGAAGCAGAAGCAGTTTGACTTAGTATTTGAATAGCAATATTTTGCAATGTAGGAGCACTATGACCAAAAAAACCTCCACCAATCATCTACAATTCAATAAAGCAAGCCAAACAATTGTGAAAAATAAACATTAACACCAATTTTGGTTATAGTATTCATGGTCACTTACCTAGTTGCGATGTTTTGACAGATTTGATGGCTATTTCCCAACCAAAACTCTCTCTTCTTTCACAATACAATTTCATGTCTTTGATTACAACTATGCTATCACCACAAATACTTTTTTTCTTAAGCACATCATATAAGCCTTGCATAACTTCTGAAGTTTCTTTAAATGCATCATCACAGATAAAGGCTGGATTCAAGAAATAAGCTGCAGCATGTAGGCCACGACGAAAATGTTTGTCCCACCTTTGATCAACAATTTTGATATAAGGACTATATAATTTTTGTCTATTTTTAAAAACTGATATAATCCCTTTACGAATTCTAGAAAACCCTTCATAAACAGCAAAAAGAGAAGGCTTTTCATTAGCATCCACAATACACAAGAGCTTCACAATGGGAGTTGTGACTTTCACCATAAGCAAACAATCTTCCCAAAATGATGTGTCTAACACAATAGCAATAAAAGCTTTTCCAGCAGCACATTTTGAAAGCCTATGACTTGTGAAATGTGTACTTATTGCCAAAGCTTGCAAGTCATGCTTATGCTCAAAGATACTTTTCAAAGTAATAAAAGTAGTGGCAAATCGAGTTACTACTGGATGAACAATTTCTTTATAACCATCTCTTTTTCTCAACTAAGACAACAAGTGAATATGGGTATATACAAATATAGTTACCTTGGAAGCACGTTTTGCAAGCTCATCTACATGATCCATCTTGCCAATGTCTTTTAACATCAAATCCAAGCAATGTGCTGCATAAGGAGACCAATTTATATGATCGTACCCTTCTTACAACAACTTCTCGGCTGCAACATAATTGCTTGCATTGTCAATCACTATATGCACCATATTTGAAGACCCAACCCACTCAACTATTTCTGAAAACATATTGCATAAATTATTAGCATCCTTCACAATATGAGATGCATCAATTGACTTCACACACATCACCCCAGCAGGACAATGCACTAGAAAATTAATGAGGGTCCTTTGTCTTTGATAAGTCCAACCATCAGCCATTATTGTACATCATGATTTAGCCCAGTTGCTTCTGTATGAATCAATAAGCAATTGACACTCCTTTTCACAATCCCCTAGCAACTGAATACGCATGGCATAATAAGACGATCCCCTATATCCAGTACCAATTGCAGCAATAACATCCGCTGCAGGTTGAAAATAAGGTGACTTCAAAGCATTAAAGGGTATACATGCATCAAAAAACCATCTAGCCAATGCCATGTGTGCTCTTTGAATTGCTTGTTTACCAGATAATGCACTCTTTATGCTTGGTTGGGAAAATGGAAGGTTGTTCTTGGTGACATATTTATCTATTCCAACCTTTCCTTTTTGTTTTGGTTGCATTGGAAAAATTTCTAACTCTTCCACTTCAACCTCAGCTTCACTATCTTCAAATTGAGTCTACTGAACTTCATTAGTATCTTGATCTTTATGTTTGACAGATTTGAGATATGCTAACATTTTTTCTTGGATCTCACTTGGTACTTTTTTGCAAGGAGTAATATTGCCTGGAATCCCTACCAAATGATATTTCATCCTATTGATCCCTCCACCTTGATACTTAGATCCACAATAAAGGCATGTGAACACGGTCTTTCCTTTGTCATTAGTAGATGAGCTAAAATGCTCCCAAGAAGGATCGTTCTTGTTATGGATTGAAGAAGATGATTGACTACTCGCCATGTCTCTTTTTCAACAACCTATTCTTCAAAAAAAAAAAAATCAACTTCATTTTTAAATTGCTATTCATATTAAAATTAAAACCAAGGTTTGCAAGGTAATACGATAAAACTAAAGCCATAGGGGTTTAGGCATTTATCATCTTGATCCAATCCAAGCACTTTGATTATTGTTTTTACTTTTTACCATAAACATGATATTCATGTCTTCTCGTACTCATCATTAATAGCAATAACAAAATCCACTACAAAATCACAGGGAATATGATATCCAATTGATATCAGCGAATTATTCCAAGAATTCGCAAACATCTTTATCTAATCTTATCTTATCACATCAATGAAACAATTGAAATTGAAACCACCTATTTTTTGTAATACATCGAAAACCGAAAGCCAGAGGAAGGAATTCTGCTTCTTCTTCCAATTACAACCATACGGTCTACTTTCTCCCTTTCCCTTCTATGCATGTTTCTCCATGAGCCAATATGAATTTGTAATTGGAAGCCAATATGCTGTTGTATGTTAGGATTATCTCTTATATGTTGGATCTCAAGGAATAAATGGTTTCAGATTTCATTTTGATGCTTAAAAAGTATTCGATTGCTCATTCCTCTTAGCTCTTTGTTTGCTGAGATATTGCTTCTAGTTCTAGTGTTATTTCTAATAAATTACGAAATTAGCATTTGAAATAGTAGCTATGAGGCTTCATTCCCTTTTGTCAAACTTCACGATGCCCAAACCTTGTTTACTGCATATATTCGCTGGATGCAAAGAAACAAAATCTATTGATACCTAGGTGCAGAAGCAGAACAGCATAGAAATTGATTCATGCTTTACAAACATCATAGAAATTGAAACTCAGAAGTCGAAACTCACCAAGGTAGCCGTAGCTCGCAGCACTCCTTCGAAGTGGCTACAAATGCTAGGCGGTGGGGAGCGGTGGTGGTTCTACTGCTAAAAGTCTTCACTTTTGAGTTTTGAGTGTTTTTTATTTTAAACTTTTAGTTGTGGTTTTACTGCTTAGGGTTTTCTACTTTTTTTTTCCCCTTTTTGTTTCACTGTTTTAGACTTTTAGTTTGTTTTCTGTTGACCTTTACATTAAATTGCTTTTTAGTTTGACCTTTACTCTCCCTCTTCTATTTCTATACGGTGCCAGCAGCAGGTTGGGTTTAAAATATATATATATATATATATATATAAGGAGCGTTTTGACCCCGTAGACCCAGCCGGGTGGACCGATTCTTGGTCGAACCGGCTGGTCGATCGAGTCAGTTCGGTACTAATCAGCCAGTCCGAGCCGGGTCTAACAACCTTGGTAAAAACGTCATCAGTTGGTGCGACTTTGCTTCGTACTCCTCCACAATCATCTTACCCTATTGTAAGATGCAGTACTCTTAAAGTATCTTCTACTTCACACCATCAGGAAAGAACTCCCTGTAGAAGGCCTGTTTGAACATCTCCCATGTGATTACTCCTGCCATATGTCTTTTGGTGCTCAACTACCAATTGTTTGCTCTCCAAAAAAGTATGTAGGAGGCATATTCCACCTTTTGGTTCTCTAGTATGTCCAAAGCAGCAAATGTCTTCTCTGCCTCCTCTAACCATAACTGAGCCTCCAATGGCTTTCCAGGTTGGGGCTCAAACTTGTAGACTAGGTCTACAAACTTGTTCAGACTGAGCACGTCAGCATATCTTGCTCCATGGCCTCCATTTCCTCCATTGCCATTGTTCCTCTATGCCTCCTGTCTCTAGGCCTCGGCGTTGGCCTGCACAACCTGCATATCATTCCTCATGTTCTGCTGCTGTTGGGTGACTACTCCCAGGAGAGTATTCACAATTTGCATCAGTTGAGCAGCATCTATAAGCACCTATTGTCCTACAATAGGTGCTGGTGGTGGCGGAGGTAGGGGTAAATCCTCCGGCACAGAATTCTGAGGTGGTTGGTTTTCTGGTTACTGTTCCTCCTTACCAGTCCTAGAGGAACCAGCATCAGGGGTTTTCCTACATGGTGACATTCTACCAAGAAAAAGAAAAGATATATATATAAGGTAAAGGAAATACTAAGAGATTATAGTACTATATAATATTATAACTTATGAATAAACATTCCCAACCAATTTCTACCCCTCTCATCAAGGCTCATGGTTCTAAGGATTCATAACCTGAATCTAATGATCACAACTTATTGCTCTGATACCACTTAAGTTGTAACGCCCTCACCTAAAGGTGTTATCAGCCCGCCACGTATCTTCACTAGAATAGACACACTAAGGCTATATATTTCTAAAACCGCAAACACATATTTCCAATATCACCAAATACTCACATAGGGTAGCTTTTAAAACTTTTCATATCAAATTGAATATCCTCATCTCATCAATCAGCATATCTAAAAATTCAGTCTAAACAAAATAAAGAAATCCTTACATATAAAAGTCTCCAAAAGAAAACTAACTAACTCATAATATGTCTCTTCTTCTCAAATTACTAATAACTAATTTTAATTGTGAGTAAGATCGTCATAACTGCTATCACTCTCCCTAAGCTAAAATTCGTCTGTTTATTCTCATGGAACTTTCTTGTGTCCAAAATCATTTGTTCTAGGACAAAATTACACTCTTCACAATATTTTATTACATATATACCCTTCATTATGAATTATTTATTTGTACTTTACAAAATTCATAAGAAAACTTATTTATTTCATTTATATAATTAAGATTTTAATAAGTTGAAAATTTTGATTCTCCTTCAATTTATCACTTATTTCAAACAAAACAATAGAAAATAAATTAATTTTAACTCTATTCGCTCTTTTTTATACATGTTATATCATCAATTAAGAGTTATTATGAAAAAAAAATTAATTTCTGTTTTTTTTTTTTTTTACATCCATTATATGTTCTAAGTTTTCTACTTCTTCTATAAGCATTTTTATAATTTTTCAAAGCTACTTTGCAAAAGTTATAGAAACTGTCGTTTTTATGTTTCGATTTTACGTTCCGGTTCTATTAACCTCTTAGCGATTCTACATAGAATCGCGAGTTTAATAACCTTGATTAAGGTAACTTATAAGGCTTATTCCTTAAACAAAGTCCTTTTTGAACTTGGTACGTAGGTTAGGTTAAAATGATACCAAACATTCATTTCAATAACCCAAATAAACTTAACCCTTGTTAACCCATTGGACCTTTTTAAAAGAAGCGATTTCTAAAAGTTAACCCTGTCAAGAACCACCCCACAATGGGGCATCTAAGAGGTAAGGGTCATTAATCAGAAGACATAGATTAGCTAATTTATGCTTGCCACAGTTGCATCAATTCAAAAGTGAAATTTTGTTAATGATAATTTAAATCTTTTTTGAAATGAAAAGAGAGCCTCAACTTCATATACAAAGTCTACATTTTGAAGTAAAAAAAGAAATAATAAAAATAAAAATAAAAAATAAAAAAAGGTTGAGAAAAAAGGGAAAAAAGTAAGGGAAAGAAAAAGAAAAGGCAGAAGAAGAAAATAAAAGAGACGAAAAGAAAAGCTAGATCAAAGTGTTTAAGCCCAAGGATAATGGGCATACTTCAAACCGCAAACACACTTACTCATCTCTATCACACCCAAAAATACAACTCCACTTACCACCATCTTAAGGAGGCTCTTTTGATCATTAAGAATAAATTATTCTTAAGAAAAGTTACTTTTGAAACTGGGGCAAGCCTAATTTATTTATCTTAGAAAGGTTCTTGACTTGTAAAACCCAAAGAGATATGAATACAAAATTTGCTAAACAGCCTGTACATGATATCTTTTCTATTATAAGCCAATGACCAAAAGTTTAAGTTACAACCCAAGAAAAGATTTGGTAGATTAATTAAGACGTATCATTTACAAATCAGACTATAATTCTTGGAATGCGAGCGATGTATGAAAACAAGCCAAACAGAGTGGGAGACAGTCCTCTTGACTGAATACATCAAGCATAATATATCCGATTCAAGATCAAGGAAATGATGAGAATGATAAGAATTCATATGCCCCGAAATCAGAAAGTGGAATGTCCTAAAAATTAAAGGTTACTGTCCCCTAAAATGGGAGGAGGCCACTAAAGAATGATCCTTAAAGAAAGAAGTAAATGGATAAATAATAAAGGAGAGACTGCTGTTTATTTGCAATTTTGGGGTCAATGAGGTCCTTTAATTGTTAGCAAATTATTTCAAAAGGTACTTTCTATTTGAAAAAAAAAAATTCAAGACCCTCTTTTACAAAAAAAAAAAGAATTTTTTTTGCAAAACTTTACTGGCTCTTTTTAAAAAATAAAAAGACTGAAGTCCATCCAAGTTTTTAGGAAGAATTCAAGACCGAAATCTATCCGAGTCTTTAGGGAAAAAAAAGATCGAAGTCCATCTGGGTTTTTTAGAAGAAAAAAGACCGAAGTCCATCCGAGTCTTTAACTAAAAAAGATTGAATTCCATCCAAATCTTTAAGAAGGAAAAAGACCAAAGTCCATCCGAATCTTTAACTAAAAAAGATTGAAGTCCATCCAAGTCTTTAAGAAGGAAAAAGACCAAAGTCCATTTGAATCTTTAGGAAGAAAAAGACTAAAGTCCATCCGAGTCCTTAAAAAGGAAAAAAGATTGAAATCTATCCAAGTCTTTAGGAAGAAAAAAGACTGAAGTCCATTCGAGTCTTTTAAGAAGAAAAAAGACTGAAGTCTATTCGAGTCTTTAAGAAAAAAATGCCAAAGTCCATCCGAGTCTTTAGAAAGCAAAAAGACCAAAGTCCATCTGAGTCTTTAAGAAAAAAGTACCAAAGTCCATTCGAGTCTTTAAAAAGAAAAAAAAAATCAAAGTCCATCCGAGACTTTAGGAAGGAAAAAGACCAAATTCCATCCGAGTCTTTAAGAAGAAAAAAGACCAGGTCCATTAGAATTTTTAAGGAAAAAAAGGCCAAAGTCCATCAAGTCTTGAGGAAGAAAAGATCGAAGTCCATCCGTGTCTTTAGGAAGAAAATGACGGAAGTCCATCCGGATCTTTAGGAAAAAAAAAAGGTCAAAGTCCATCCGAGTTTTTAGAAAGAAAAAAGAACGAAGTCTATCCAAATCTTTAAGAAGAAAAAAGACCGAAGTCTATCCGAGTCTTTGAGAAGAAAAAAGATCGAAGTCCATCCAAGTCCTTAAGAAGAAAAGAGACGAAGTCCATCTGAGTCTTTAGGAAGAAGATCGAAGTCCATTCGAGTCTTTAGGAAGAAGATTGAAGTTTATTCGAGTCTTTAAGAAGAAAAAAAAAACTGAAGTCTATTCGAGTCTTTAGGAAGAAAAAAGGTTGAAGTGCATCTGGATCCTTAAGAAGAAAAAATATCAAATTCCATTCGAGTCTTTAAGAAGCAAAAAGCCATATAAGTCTTTAAGAAGTAAAAAAGATCGAAGTTCATTCGAGTCTTGAAGAAAAAAAGACAGAAGTTCATCCAAGTCTTTAGGAAGAAAAAAGATTGAAGTCCATCAGAGTCTTTTAGAAGAAAAAAAGACCGAAGTCCATTCAAGTCTTTAGGAAGAAAAGGACCGAAGTTTATCCGAGTCTTATAAATTAAAAAAAAAAAGATTAAAGTCCATCCGAGTCTTTAGAAAGAAAAAAGATCGAAGTCCATCCCAGTCTCTAGGAAGAAAAAGACCGAAGTCCGTTCAAGTCTTCAAGAAGAAAAAATGTCGAAGTCCATCCAAGTCTTTAGGAAGAGATAAGAAGACCGAAGTCCATTAGACTCTTTAGAAAGAAAAAAGACCCAAGTCCATCCGAGTCTTTAGGAAGAAAAAAAACCGAGGTTCATCTAAGTCTTTAGGGAAAAAAACCAAAGTCCATCCAAGTCTTTAGGAAGAAAACATACCAAAGTTTGTCCAATTCTTTAGAAAGAAAAAAAAAACGAAGTCCATCCGAGTCTTTAGGAAGAGAAATGATCAAAGTCCGTTCAAGTCTTTAAGAAGTAAAAAGATAGAAGTCCATCTGAGTCTTTAAGAATAAAACCAAAGCCCATCAACTCGAAGTACATCTGAGTTTTTAAGAATGAAGAGAAACCCACAACATAAAGTGGAAACCTAAGGAAAGTCATCCCCTATTTCTTTGGACACATCTTAGAACAACTCTAATGGTTTAGTATGGACATAAAAGAAGGTTAGCTTTTTATGACTACGATAACTTCACTGAAAGTCATTATCACCTCTCTTTGAGCTAAGGTTCGAGATCGCAAGACCATCGCTATCGTAGTCAAGTTTCCCCAATAGACCAAGAGTTCCAAATTCTAGATAAGTTTTTAGGGCAAAAATGGGGTATCTCTTCATCTTTGTGGAAATATTTTTCCCAAACTTTGCCATAAAGAAAGGCAACTGTAGACCTCATTTTTACCATAATAATAATAATAATAATAATAATAATAATAATAATAATAATAATAATAAAGTAAAAAAAAAAGAGAAAAATGGTAAATAGAATATGCATATAAAATATAAAGCATGGTTCAAAAAAATAAAAAATAATAAAAAGGGAAAAATATATATATATATATACACAAATGTAAAATATGATTCAAAAGAAAAAATATTTAAAAAATAATAATAATTAAAAATTAAAAAAATCATATTTTTGACCTTAGTCTAGGTTACTCGAATATTATTTGGATGATCAGATGATCGGAGCATAAGCAAAAGGCCTGTTAGATAAGACACATGCATTGCACATTTGACACTATAGATAAGACACATGCATTGCACATTTGACACTAAGGTTTGATTCACACGAGGGGCAACAAATATTTTTTTTTTTTAGTTTGGTGTGTGCATGACATGCATTAGCACATTGCCACCGTAGGCATGCATGTTTGACACGCGCATCGTCTTCCTCCCCTAGACTCCATGTTTTCCTATACGAAGCAGCCACTTAAAGTTCATTTTTTATCCAATCTAAATCAAATTGATGGAGGGGTTCTGAAATAGGCATGTGATACTATAAGTTCAAATAAAAAACTGGTCTTAAAATTATCAATTTGGCATCGACTTTTGATCCAAATTTCACAAAAACATTTTTTATGCGCAGAACAAATTTTCAAATTTTTTATCCAAACTATCACTAAGTTAGTAGAAATATAGTTATGAACCTAACTATCCCTCTTAGAAGTTCATTAAGCTTGGAGTCTGTGGAACGCGTTCGAGAAGCTCAAATTGTGTGCGACACTATCTACCTAATTTTGAACGAACTCTACCTAATTTGACCCCAAACAATATAAATGGACGTTGAATTCCCTATTTAGATTATCAATTCCCATAAAAAAAAAAAACAATCAACTCCATTCTAAAAACACCATTAAGTGTCGAATCAAGCATAGAGTGTCTAGGGTTTCAAATTCAAAATTTTCTCCGATTACTCTTTATGGAGATTAAATTAGAGCAAATTAAAGTTACGATGGAATTCAAGGGAGGTGAAAGCTTTAGTTAGTAGCATTCTCCTTCATCCTAAAGCCTTCGACCAGAAATAACCACCACCAACCGCCGCTCGTAGGAGCTTGAACTACCTATTTCCCACCATTTTCGAGCCAAGTCCTCCTCATCCTCCACTTGATCTGTGTCTAACACAATCATAGTAGCCCAGAACTACCAGAGCACCACCAGTAACTTCCACCGATCACTTTCCCCTGTGTGATCAAGTCCGACACGATCCGACCAAAAAATCTGACTTAAACACTCAAATTTGACCTGAGCCCTCTAATAGGTAAGTTTACCTCACTTTTATTTTATTTTATTTCATTTTTTGTTTTTTTTTCTTTTTTTAAGTGTTCAAAAGGGAAAAAAGAAAGAAAGAAAAGGAAACGAATAAAATAAAATAAAATAAATTATTTGTCAAAATAATAAAACAAAAATATATTTGGTGTAGGCGTATTAATATATATAAATATATAAAAATATATATATATATATAATAAAAAGGTCTTTTTGACACATAGAAAAGTCTTATTTTCTAAAAAGAAAAAAAAATCAACTTGGTAGCCTATAGGGTCATAAAAAAAAAAAAAAAGAGATTTTGTAAAAATTGAAGACTTAAAGAACTTAAATGAAAATAGTTATTTTAAAAAAAAAAACCAACACACTAAAGTTTTTCCTAAAAAAACCACGTGTTGTTTGATCTTGATTAGCAAGTACGAGCACCTTCGTGGTGATAAAAAAATGAAAAAAAAATTATTTTATTTTTGTAAATATTGATTTGATTATTGTTTATTTTAAATATTATTTAGATTTATAAACTTTGATGGTAAATTTAAAATCATAGTTTGTACGTTAGTAAAATTATGAGTATAAAAAGGGATAAACTTAAATTAAAAATTAAGTGGTATCCATGTGGTTTTAATAGGATAGCCTCAAAATCCAAAAATCTCTGGTTTATTAAATTTGATTTTAAATCAATTTTCTTTGCAGACTTGTAGACAAGTTAAGATAAACCAACCCATTGATTATAATTTATAGTTTTTTCCTGACTTCGATCGGGTGGTGACTCCTCAAAAGTTTTAAAAGTTATATTTCTTTTAATTCTTAGTCGAAGGTTGGTATCAAATGGGATAGGGTTTGGTACAAATCGAATTAAAAGAAATAAAACCAGAATTGAAAAATCCAGACTCGATACAAGGTTTTCAAGTTCATAGACGTATTGAAGCTTGCCAGCAGAAAGAATTAAAGAGCAATCGATAGCTCCTCCTGCTGTCACAAGTGCATTTAAGACATTGAGACTGTCTATTCCTCCTCCTTACTCCACTTCTCTTTTGATCATCCTTGACATATCATTATGTGTTACTCCCCACAAGTCACGTGTAATGTAAGACTCACGCAATACATATATGACTACTTCCCTCAAACCATACATCTACATATATCTCTGGTAAGCTATGAATCTTGAAACTTTTTGTGATTATATCCTAATTTAAATGAGTAATAAAAATAGAATCACAAGCAATACTAATAGATTCATTAGTGTGATAGCAATAGTACAAGGTTTACCTGAAGTTTCATGGTGCACTATTTCCACGATCAAACTCAAGTTTATACTTAGCCCTCCCTTCCACTCCTCAACATGCTCAACAACGATTTTTAATAAGTTGCAAAATCATATCAAATTGATTTAATATATGAAGTTAACTTAGGACAAAAAAAGGAACTAAATAAAATCAGACACAATCCCTCGAGTTAGGGATTTACATCTATCATCTATTAGATCTTGTTGATTGGGATACGTATAAAATTGGACAATCAATATAACATCTCATCATATGGTAGAAATGATCGGCCATATTGAAATGTGTTGAAGTATGTGTCTAACATGGTACTACTCAATTAATTTCATTCGATCAATCAAATGGCCGGTAGAATAGAGAAAAGCTAGTGGTTAGTTCTTAGCTCTAATCGTAAAATGAGGACATTTAAGCTGGCCTCCTATAGATTTTTTTTTAATTGTTTAGAATGTGTAAAGCTCTATATTTATGTGGGTTTTTATATAGACTTGTACTATGATTTAGATATAACAAAACGTTGATTCATGTATCAAAAACAATATTATCGAGTCTTAACACAGTGAATTTATTGTCACGCTTTATAGTATTTTACTTAATAATAACGATTTGCAATGTCCATTTCTGCGAAATTATAATTGCCATTTTCATCTCCTATGCATCGTAAGTTTCACAAATTTCTTAGTTTTCCTTGTTTGCAAAAATCTTGAGCACACCTTTTTTTTTAATATTAAATGAGTAATTTTGCATGTATAATCGATGGGAATTGATAAATTGGGATGTCATTATACTCCATAAGAGATGCTTTTGCACTTAAACATTAGAGTTAAAACTAGATAATTCCAATTGAACATTACAATGTAAGGACTGTGACTTATCTGCCTCCCATCTCTCCCTTTCTAAAGGTGAATTAATATAAAAGAAAATGAAAGCAATTTTTGTAATTAAAGATAGTTATTCTAACATTTTTTTTAATCTAATAGCTAATGGTCTCACTGATGGTAATAGTTACAATCTTTTCAGGATAAAATACACCGAAAGGTATCAAGTTTGGGGGTAAGCTTTTATAATATTAACTTTTAAAGGTATTAATTTTAGCTTATTTAAAGTATTAACTTTTAGAGGTATTAACTTCAAAAGATTAAGTAAATGAGGTATCAATATTTTATAAAGTTTATTTAAAAAATCAATATTTCAATTGATGTTCAATTAAGTTTTTAAAATATTCATTAATAGTCAATTATTTATATCTTATCTTATTTTACAAAATGACATCTTATTTTAACCACTTAAAACGATAATACCTTAAATAAATTTATTATACGTTGATTCCTTTTTGGACCATAACATACCATTTAACAATGCATATCGATGTATTTTACCCAATTTTTTTATGACAACTCTAATGAATTATTTAAAACTGAAAGTCGGGCCAATTTAAATGTGAATGAATTTCCACATAATGAGCTCTCTCCTCTCTATCTCTAATATTTAGCTAAACGACAAAATGAGTTAAAACCCCCAAAAAAATGGATAACTTTGAGAACATAAATGCGCTGTTAATTGAATAAATATATATTAAATGAAGTGTTTTTCTACAAGAAAAAAACAAACAAAATATAGATGGTTGGATAATTTAAATTTAGAATTCCAAAACACACTTAGATTACCATAATAAAAGGTTGGAGATTGGAATTCAGAATCTGAAATACAATTATATTTCAATGTATAGGATGTTTTACTATCAAAACGGAGGTTCGCTCAAAATCTCTTTTTTCCCCTCATATATCCATTTCCTTCAATAATTTTTTTTTCTATCTAACTTTATAAACATCTGACTATCTTCATTTTACAGGTTATTTATTTAAAGCATTTGCATAATTCAATTTCAATTAAACAAAAGACAAAAAGGACGAAGAAGAAGAAGAACTATTATAGAAAGTTTCTGTTAGCCACGAAACGCTTAATTAGCTTATTCCCTTTGAAACATATTAAAGAAATATTAATGAAAAAACTATAATAAAAAGGTCGGCTTAACATTTTGGTAATTTTTCCATTTTATTTGTCTCCCTTTATTATTCCGATTCTTAGCTTTCTTAGACAACTAATCAAATTTCTTATTTATTTTTATTTATATTTACATATATTTTCTAATGAATGTAGATCAATTATAATGTATAAATTACAACTCATAACAATAATATGGTGGACCCAAACATAAAATTTAAAATGTGAATGATTCTAACAAAACAAGGAATATTCAAATTCAAAAGCAGTGTAAATTAGATTAATATTTTTATATATTTTTCAAGTTAAGTTTATTTAAGGTATTAATATTTTGGATATTTATAAAAAGATATTAAAGTAAGTTTGTTTAAGATATTAATGTTTTAAATTGTTAAAAAAATATATGATAAAGTTTAAGGGTATTTGGATATTAATATAAATGAAAATATATATTTATTTATTTATTTATGTTGCTGGAAATTAACACAAAGTTGATGAAAATTCTTAACGGCAAGTGAGTCGTGAAGGTAAAATGCGAGTACGGTCTCCAGAGAAGAAGACATTAGAACACAGATTCCTGATGATGTCTGAGATCAGAAAAATGGACCTACAAACGCATTGAAACATCCTGTCATCATCAAACAAACAGAGGGGCTGACACGATGCCGGACCACTCTAATTCTGACAGCTGTAGAAATCATGACGAATGGATGGTTGTTGTGTGTTGCCTATGGGCCATAGCTGTGTTACTGTTAGTGTTAGCTAATGTGTACTGTTACTTATGTTTTTAATGTGGGTTTCTGTCTTTTTGTTTGGGACATTGCATAGTCAACAAAATTATTATGTGACAAAGACACTGTAGTGTTTTGTTGATGTAATCCACAGTGTAAGGTATACGATGGATGCAATGCAATTATACTTTATTAACGTCATATATAGCAAATTCAAGGAAAGACTTCAGACGATACACTGTCCACAGCCCATTAATCGAGTGGACAGACACCGAACCCCTGACTTTCCTGTCAAGCTTAAGTTTTGTACCTAGTCGTATTTTGGTTTGTTTGTACCCTAACTTTTGTTTAATTGTATTTCTTTTACAATAATTTTGTAATTTTTAAGTAAAAATTAAGTAATTAATAATTATATTTATTTTAACAATTAAATTATTGATTGAATAATTTTATTACTATCATCATAAACACTCACATACTTTCATATTCCTTTATGATTATTTCAGCATTTCTAAAACAATTCATTATTATGTAAATATCAAATTTTAAACTTAAACTTTATACAAAAATTCAATTTAATACCTAAAATGCTCTATTGAACCTTTTGTGACCATTTTTACTACTACCTTAACATTATTTGATCAATTTGAAAACATGCAAGGGACAACAAATGGTATTAATAAGGTTATAAAAATAGTCATAAAACATTTCATTACATATTAAATAAATCAATTAAAACTTTAGATACCAAATTAAATTTTTATATAAATTTTGACAGTCAATTTGACAAATTTTCCTTTATTGTTTTATCCAATTAAAGCAAAACGAAATTTTTAATAAGTTTAAAGGACAATATATACCGGTACTCCATCGATTTTTTTACTTTTCACAGTTGGAAGGATACTGAGAAAAAGAAATATTTCTTTGGTCGTACCATGGAATGCTTGTTTTCTCACTTTAATTTTATATTGATATTATTTTAATTTTTTAGTGGTAGTAATTCGATATAATCATCCATTACATACCAAATTCATGTTACTCCCCATGTAACCTGTCCAGCACAATTAAATTGCTGTGTTAAAATTTCAAAAAATCTTGCAGGATGATCGTAATTCGTACCAACCTATAAACCTACCAACAGGATTGATCATCGTGTAAACGATGCCATGTCGTGTCGATCCCATACTAATTGCATCATCCTCATGCCAAATTAACTCAATTAGGTTTAATGATAGAACTGGTGGTCTCAGACCAACTTCTTAATTTGTTCATGTACTTCACCAAATATTAAAAAAAAAATTACAAAATTTGTCAAGAACATCGAGCCCAGAGACTGAACAGAAATAAATTAGAATCAGTAAAATAAGGGTCCACACCCACAAACTAACTGATGTCTGCTGAGAGTATTATTTATTATTTTATTATATATTATGATCGTACATTATTTAATGCTAAGGTTTAAATTCCGTTTTAGACTGCCACTGGCATAAAAATGAGGGTTTGCAGGCATTAGGAATACGGCAGTCGCAGCTACGTACTGAAGATATTTGCTTATTCCTGCATGATCTCGTCGACTTGGCCTTTCTCTGTCAGTGGATTCAAGTCTTTGTGCTTCTAGACAAAACATACATACATACATACATATATCCTGAATTTTGCAGTATAAAGCTGGTTTTGATAGCTTGTTTATGTATAATGGATCTGTTTGTTTGATTTTTTTTTTTATAGATATAGATATTTTTTTTAAATTTTTTTTTTAATAAATTATATATCAAGAAATAGATATAGATAAAAAAATTGACAGTTCTTATCAAATGATCAAATAGATCAAATATAAATAAAATATATATGCAAATGGAACATATTTACACATATCATTTTTAAAAAGATATAGATACAGATGAAAAACAAACAATATAAGCAGACGTAATATATAGAATTTTATGTGAAAAATGATGTTCTTGCTGCTACCAGTCTTATCATATGGAATATCCGAGTGAGTAGGACGGAACAAGATCAACTGATCAAGAAAGCAATTAGAATACGTTTTAGGAAATTGTTTTCTTTTATATATGTATGAAATTTTCTATATGAAATAATCAAGAATGGCGGTTTTAAAAGTTGACCAGCAATAGTGCCGCTTAACAATTGCAGCAGTAATTTATTTTTATCTCCCTCTCAAATAATATATATAGATAAACCGTAGATAGATAAATATGGATCTATACATATACTCTGGAAATTAAAAGGAAAAAGAAAAAAGTATTCATTTCATCCAAGCATTTTCCAATAAGTAATAGTAATGACTTAAAAACTATTAAATTACAAAAATACCATGAATTGAAAAAAAAAAAAAAGAAAAAAGTACATTCAACTCAATTAAAAATGTTGGTATTATAAACTCTATTTTTTTACGGTTCATCCACTTTGCCTTATAAAATAAAAGGAGAACTGAATTTCAATTCAATATAAATGTAATAGAGTTGTAATTGTTATTAAAGATGACAATTGTATAAGTAATATTTTTAAAACAGAGGTATTTATGATAAAAATTAATAATAAACTATTGAATGATGATTTATATGTGGTGGGACATGAATTTCTATTTATTATTTTGCGTAATAAGAATTCACTATAAATTGTCATTCTGTTCAAGTAAATACTGTAATAACAACTTTACATAGAACAAGAAGGGAATAAATAGTTATTTTCCTCAAGTAAACACTATTACACTTTGTTTAAGATAATGGAATAAATTAAGAAGGAAATATTATATAAGGAAAGAAAGTGGAGGAAATGAAATATTAGAGAATACGATAAATGGTAAATTACTTATACGTCCATAAAAAATAATAAGTAATTTAAAAAAAAAGGTACAAGAGTAATTTTCAAAAAAATTTCTGTTTCCCTCCTAATTCTCTCCATTTTGGAGAGGATATAAAAATGGTAGGACCTAAGAAAAATATTATGTCCATTTTCTCTCCCTTATCTTTTCCTTTCAAAACAGAATCCAATTCCACCCCAATCCTCTCCCCTTCCCCCCCCAGTTTCCTTCCAAACATAGTTTTAATGTATTATTGAGTCAATATTTTCAATAAATGTGTAATTCTAATTATCTTTTTAAGTCAGCAAATTACTTGATTTGAACTTTATTAATTATCTAAAGTATCAAGAAAGATAAAAAATTAATTAATGAATATAAATTTTAAAAATTAATTACTATGAAATCTTGGATCATGCCATTATCAAGCTGCAATCTAGAAGAAATATGCTAGATTGCTCATGTTATTGAACTTAGAAGATGATAAGTCTATGCAATTGAACTCAATTGAGACTTCAACTATGTACTTATATCGCTAATCTAAAGTAATAGAATGTCATTGAATCTAATTGGTGTAATGTGTAGAAGGCAAAAAACTATTTTTATGTGGAAGGATTGATTACTCAATGATTCTCCAAAGCAATAAGTCGAGTTGAGACTAAAAAGAAAAGGAATTCAGTTGGTTCAATAGCTTTAAGATAGATATCAAATAGAAGGTCAATGATGAACCTGTATTGATACAAAGGAATGCTACATGAAATTCTACAAATTTGAATGCCCTAAAAGATTTGAGCTAAAACCAAATCTTTAATATTGAAAGTTTTGTGTACACTACAATTTTGCTCAATACACTAAGCAAACCCATTAGAATATCATTTGCATACAATAAAGCCACCAAAATCAATCAAAATCATATATTGTACAAAATAAATAATCTTTTTTTTTATTGAACAAAACCTTGAAGACATCTATGTTTCATTGACGTGATGCTTACTTAAGACCATAAAGAGTCCAAATAAGTCTACATACTTGACTAAGGTCTTTAAAATACCTTTCTAAAGGCAACTTTTGTATTTACATAATACCAAATTTAGCTATAAGTGAAAATATATCACAACAAATCCTCTCCTATAACTTAAGTATAACTGTTTGCCACTAAACAAGCTTTATGTCATTCTAGACTCCTAGTAACTCAATATTCGAAACCATACAGCCATTTTGAACCAATGACTTTCTTCCCTTGCAACAATGTGGTTAATTTCCAAGTATTGTTATCTTTGAGTGTTTATAAGTCCTCTTGAGCTGTTTCAAAATAAGAAATTGAATTTTAAGAATCAACATGTAGTGAAAGCAGCCACATAGTCACATTGATAAGAAGTAAAGGCATGGGAGGAGAAGAAAGGATACGCAAAATTAGACATTTCCATAGGCCGTAACAAGTCTAGAATTGGCCTAAAACTACCAAGGCATAACTCAAGATTTGAAAAACCAACCTCATTTCTAACCCAGTCTTGAACCGTAGATTAACAGAACCAACCCATGAACAATTTTTTTTTCAACTTATAACTAAATTTAGAAATATAAATTTTTTTATTTTAAATAAAAAATTTTTAAATTAAAATAAGAATTGGGCTTGAGAATATGATAATATGTAGCCCATTTCAATGAGTAAGTGTAAAAAATGTGCATTTATTTATACACAACACAATGCACATCCCATTTTACGTGTAATACTAGCTATGAAAAACTAAAATACACTTAAAGGCTTTACGGAAAAAAATAGCCCCATTTTGTCAGGGAATGAGACTATTCTTTTAATAAAACTCTATTATAAAGTAAAACAGATGTGTTTTTAAGTACATTTTTTTATTGTATGTTATCACCATTTGGATAGATAATTATTTATCTATATACAAATGAAAAATATTTTGAACATTCAATGTTATTTACATTTTAATTTTTTATTTTTCCTTATTTTAATAGTGATTTAGATTCCCAAGTCTAGGCTAATGACCTAGCTAGGACTTAGGACTCGACAGGTCCTCACACTGGTCAAAATTTGGCCATCCAAGTTTATCCCAACTTTAGACCCGGTGATTTTGAGGTAAGCTGAGTCCCTGTTTGAACCCACCCCATGGAGATGTCTATACAACATAGTTAAAGGAATCAGTAAGAGAAATAATCAAATGAGAAGTGTTGGGAGGAAAAACATGATGTATTGATTATGTGTCATGTTGAAGCCATCTAGATGTTATAAAATTCTCTATTGAAACATTGCATAACAACTAAGGAAGATTAATCAAATGAAGTAAGAAGTAGAAATGACTAAGTTGAAGAATCAAATAAAGTATCAATATTGATTAGATGATACCTATTGTACAAAAAAATAACAATTCCATCAAGTGGATTGATCATTATAGGTTAAAACTTGATGTTTATCAATGAATGAGATTTTAATGGGGATCCTATAGTTTGTGTCACCCTTATGAACAATCCAAGAACTCATTTTATTATCTTAAACAACCAAGCAAGCTATAAATATAAGAGTATTTGCAAAATGATCAGCACTAGTCACATTTCTACCTTCAATGAATTATTTATCTTTAATCATCCTTTAAACTTTTTAGCAAAGATTTTGTAATATTTTCAAATCATGTAAGTAGGAGTATTGCAATTCATTATAACAAGTGTATAATCAAAAGGTATACACAACAAGTATCCAATCACTTCACTCTATAACCAGTAACCAATTCACTACTCTTTTTATTTCTCTTCCCTTCATTCTATTTTAGATATCTTATTATCTCGAAACAAGTTTTAATATGATTCCTATTAACATTACAACTCTTACAATGTAATTTGTTTTTCCAATTGCTCGTTCTTTTTCACCAATAAAGTGCTTTCTGCTTTCTTTATTAGCATACTAAGATGCGAACTCTCCTTTACCAATCATGAGAGCATTAGGCTAAGAAAAAAAGATGATAGATTTGTGAACTAACTATACTAAACCAAACCATATTGAAATTTCAGTTTTTTTTTTTTTTTCAAAACAGTTTAGTTTGTAGTTCGATTTGATGAAGAATAAATGGTTCGTAGTTTCAGTTCGGGATCTTAAATTGAACTGTATGGTTTGAATCAAACCAAACTGTTTTTATATTATCAAAAAAGTCAAACATATTATTTTTTTTCTTTTAATTGTTTTATTAAAAAATAATTATTTGTAATTGTTTTCATTTAGATATATGTCATTCATAAGAATGAAATTAAAATGGTTAAATCACGTATTGATTGTTGTAGTGTATCTATAAACAAGAAAATTTTTAGATTCTAACCTCTAATATTCCAAACATTCTTTTTTCTTTTTCTTTTGTCTTACTAATTAATAGAATTTTATTACTTAATTACTTATATTTTCATATAATTGATAATGTGTTAATTAGAAATATACAACAAATTAAAATTTGTGTCTCATATTGGAATAACATATTCTTATTTTATCAAGTCCTATATATCATTATAATTTAGTATTATTATAATTTTATGATGGATGATATCTCTCCACTGCTATAATAGTTTTACATATTTATTTAGATAAATAATTAATTTCAAATATTGTTGTTTATATTTGCATTGGTGAAAAAAAATATGTAGCTAAAGTTTTTTGTAGAACGTATTTTATTTTAAGAATAAAAGACAATCTAAACCACAAATCAAACCATTTTCTTTTTTTTTTTCGAAAAAAATTACAAACCTTACGTTATAGTAAGGTTCAAATTAAAGAAAAATAGTACCATAATATACTTGTTGACAATAAAATATAATCATTGGCCCACTCGGTCTCTTAGGCCCCAAAAACCCTTATAACCATAGCTAGCCTAAGACGCAGCCACTCAACACATCCTGACATAGGACCTTCAAGAGAACAACACCTTAGCCACATCCTATGATGAGGACCCCCTCTTAGGTCCCCATCTCAAGAAGACTCACCGAGTTAACTAGCTCGGTTGGTCTTCCTGATTAGCTTAGATTCAACTTGGCCTCGTTAATGCCGATCGAGCTAACTAGCTTGGTTGGTCTACCCGCTCGGCCTCGATCTAGCTCGACCTTGGGTCCATACCTTCTTCAGTCGCATGTGTATCTTAGTCACACCTCATAACTAGGGGAAAATCAATAGCTCGACCACACTCTGAGAAGTTAAACTCCTCAGCTCGGTACCCTTACCGCTAAGTATTAAGTCTTGCTCGATACTCTAGCATGATCCTAAAACCCTATAAATACCCCCTTAACCATCCTAGCAAGGGAGGACCCATAGATAGAAAATGGTACAAACAGGAAAAAGCAAACAGATATTCTTTTCGCATAAACCCTACTATACTCACAGACTAACTTAAGCATTCAGAGTGGCTACATCGAGTAACCCTGCTTCCCTATGACCTATCATTTGTGTTTGTAGAAGCTATCTTATACCCAAATTCAACTCATGCAACAATACTATTTGATTCAATTAGGTAGGTGAATCAAACTAAACCATGTGTGGACACCTCTAGAAAGCAGACCTATTGTTGCTTCTCTACTGGCAATACCAAGTAGAATGCCCAATTTCATGATGTCAATGGATTTACAGATAAATTTGATTTAAAATTGCTTTATATACTTCTAATAATCCCATCAGGAATGACATTGATTTTTTTTGCAACTCAAAGTCTATGAACTCTTCTTTCAATTCATAAGTAAATAATTAAGTCATCCATAATTACACATGGAATGTCCATTCAAAGAGTATAAATCGTCTCAGCATTGTTGTAACTTAGAATATATACACACTGGCCAGCTACTTTTTTTCATATGTGATGGTTACGTTTTACTAATCCTGGATATGATATATCGAT
This sequence comes from Combretum micranthum, assembly GCA_024138025.1. Classification (NCBI taxonomy): domain Eukaryota; kingdom Viridiplantae; phylum Streptophyta; class Magnoliopsida; order Myrtales; family Combretaceae; genus Combretum; species Combretum micranthum. The sequence goes on from JAMXBD010003319.1 coordinate 81,040, forward strand.
TCAACACATAGATACATGTAAGAGTACATTGTATTGGAACGACCAACTATGAGAATACTATATGGATCAATATATAAGTAATTCTCATTATAGTGTTGTTTTAGTCTTTTGACCCGATGACACCATTGATTCCTACATAACATTCCATGTTTTGATTTTGTTCTTCATTATCTTTAATTAGATAATTAAGACTGTAATTGGACATGGAATAAATCATGTAGAAAAATGTGAGTGTTTGAAGGAATTTGTTCCTCTCGTTAATTTGAGAGAGATATCTTTTAGGCCTCTTGATGAGTAAGACTAAGGAATGCATGGTCGTGCTCGAATGGATTGATAAGGAGTTAACAATATCATTCGTTTAAGTCAGTCATTCTTTGGATTCAAGAAATATATAATTAAACAATATAAGAGTGTATTGATCTACACCTTATGTTTGATCATAAGATATCGTGTGACAAAGGACTAAATAAATGGCTGTTAGTAGGTAAAGTCGATCATTGATCTTCACTTAATTTAGGTAGGTATAATGTCTTGCTAGAGACCAATTATGTCTTGTAGCTTAAAAGGTGTTTAAGGGCTACTGCAACATAAGTAAACCTACAGGGTCGCACACAAAGAATGAATCAATCTGATCATGGGTTATTTTAATAAGCCTATAGGGAATAATCTAGGCATGGCAAGTGGGAGATTACTAGTGATGTACCTAGGCCATATGGATACTATTTAATTATCTATTAAACTTAATAAGATCAAGATTAATAAATAATTATTAATTACAATCGTTATTTTATAAGAAATGTGTCATTTGGAATTCTTAATAATTTATGTGTGTCTTTTGAAATTCCTAATAACCTTTGAAATCCTTAATAAATATAGGGCAGTTGACTATGAGACAGTTTCTTATAAATAGAACACAGTGATCTCCCCTAGGGTTCATATGGACGCTTGCCGTCATATTAGAATTACAGAGAAACTCTATAATTCAAAAGGAGATTGTATTGAGAGAGATTCCCTAAAATTCAGAATTGTCCAACATGCTAGCACATGCACAAAGATTGATTGAAATTCGTTCGTGTAGATATAGTATAGGGTATTCGCGTTTGCAGCATCTCAGATCCAAAATTCCAAATTCTAAAGCATCAAAAAGGTAATTCCTTCTATTATAATTTGATTGAATCGCATGGATCTGCTTGTAATCAAAGGTTTTTTTTTTTAAATTTAAACAATTTGCATTCGTTGCCAAATCCATTTTTGGATGTTTAAATTCCCAACAATATGTGACATTTTGTATGTAATTGAAGAGTAAAGTTCTATTTACCTATTCATATTATTCATTAATTTCCTTCCATAACTTTATCCGATTATTATAAAGGATATTATGTGATAACTCACAAATCATTGAATTAAATCAACATCTCACCATGTAATCATAGTAGCTCCAACAAATCAAACAACTATAATTTTCTTCATTCTTCCATCAATGAACTCTAATTATAGCTTTTTCCCTTATGCCATTTCAATGGATCCACTCCAACCTAAAAAATTTGTTTAATTAGAAATGATGTCTCCTAGAGATAATAATAAAAATGGTATCTAAACTATCGCAAAAAACACAGTTAGGTACTTAAAGTTTGGTTTTGAATAATTTGGTACCTGAACAAAATTTTCGTCGACTTTTATCATACTTGAAATTTGAATTGATAATTTTTGTACCTGAATAAAGTTTTCATGAACTTTTTTTTATACCTTATTTCACTTACTAAGATATGAAAAAGGTCAACAAAAACTTTGTTCAGGTACCAAAATTGTCAAAACCAAATATTAAAATGTCAACAAAAACTTTATTCATTTATTAAATTATTCAAAATAGAACTTCAGGTATCTAATCTTTCTTTTGCAAAAGTTCAGGTTTTATTTTCATCATTAACCCTATTTCTACCGTCATTCCAAGGTTATTAGACCTAAAAATGTATAAATGATTAATGTTCAAGGATTCCCCACATAAGTTCATATCTAATCTTTGTAAATATTCCTTCTCAATTACTATAAGGCTGACACTTATTAACCACTCCTATAAGAAAAAAACTACCAAAATATAGATTGTAGCAGATTAATTATCAATATACATTGAAAATCACATTTTGAAAATGCAATTTACATTAGTTATGAAGAATCATATTTTACAGTTCGATTTCATAAACTTGTATAGTAGGAAAAATGTAGGTTGAACTCGTAACTTAGGGCGTTGATCATAAATCGCATTTCTTAAATTGATTCTTCTCTCTACGTTAGTAATTGCATTTGGAAAATGCAAAATTGTTAGGGATAAGAAAAAGAAGAAGTGATGAAGTAACAAGAAGAAATTGGCAACGACTACAAGTTTGATGTTGCTGAGAGTTCGTATCAACACTTCCTTTGGTGATACTGGCAATTTTTTCAGTAGTTAAGAGCATGAGGAGAGAGAAAGAAAATGAAGATGAAAAGGTAGAATAATAAGATGACACAGAAGAAACCAAGACTTTGAAAATTTTATTTGAAAGGCTTCTTCACCATGGAGAATATAAAATAATTGAAGAGTAAGTCAAAGAAAACAAGTAGAAAAAAGATGATGAAGAAAGTGACATAAACTCATAGTGAAGGATCAAAGGTTACGAAGGTGACAAGGTTATTAGTGTTCCAGCAAATAATACCATGTCTAATTAATGGGAGGGAACGTAAAAGCTTTGATTTGTACATAAACAATCAACATGTGATTTTCCCTACGATAATGAGAATTGCAAGTCTAATATTTGATTTTAAATTAGTCTAATAGTAATTAATTTTAAATAAACATTATTTGAGTAATTGATTTCTTAAAAATGCTTCAGATAGACAAAAAAACTCCAACTATTGTAGATGCTATTGACTAGCTCATGATGTATAATAAATAGAAAAAAGAAAAGAGAGAGAGAGAGAGAGAGAGAGAAAGAAGTTGAGGATAAATACTATAAAGATCTCATACCATCTAAATTTTTTATAGGAATCAACTAGTATGACTGATTACCTGGGTTCGAGCTTGAGGCCTATAGAATCTTACTTTCAGAATGTTAGGGAAGCGATTCCTGATTTGTAATAGAATCTTACTTAGAAAAGACTTTGATCATTTTTACTCGGAATTCCGCATATAATATATTGATTTCTACTTACTCGAAAAGATCTATTCATTTCTAAGGTTATTTTTGAATAAGAATATAAAACTCGAAAAGATCTATCCATTTTTAACTTAAAATGGTCATAACTTGCTCATTTTAAGTTAGAACTTCCCTTTATACGAATTCTGACAAACCTAGTAACGATAGAATTACAAGTTTAAGTAAAAGTTCCAAAGATACTCATTTTAGGTATTTCTCTTGTTTAGGTGATGTGGAGGCTGAGTTCCCGTGTCCCAAGGATTTTCTTGACTAGAAGTATCCACACAAATGGCCGAGTGAGTTTATTTCTTATATTATGCACTTATGATTTTGCTTGTAAAATAGTGGCATTAAAATTAAGGAAAAGATAAAATGGAAGATGCATGTGCTTTACATACTTGATTGAAATTGTGATTAAGCATATCGAGACATGAATTGGTTATAATGAATGTTTGATCTAGTATAAGATTGATTGTTGCAACTCTATGATCACTCACAAAATATTTAATTATGCCATGAGTACTTAACTAAAATAATTCATTCATGTCATCGAGTGAGTTCATTGCATTTATAACTATTCCTTTGGTGGGACAAAGGCTTAGTAAGGAGATTTATAAAGTCTGTAATTTCTATAGAGGATGAGGCACCATCCGAATCAACTAGCAATGAGAAAACATCTGAATAAAACATATTTGGTAGCTATATAGTAGCTTAGAAATAAACTACAAATAAAATTGCATTATATATACATCTTTTTTTTTTCGCAATGAAGTTGTTAAAAATAAGAATTATCATTGAATTATGTGATATGATAGCGGTCTATTCGATCTGAAACACCTAACTACCGAATGGAGGGGTAAATCCATTCAAATATATGATCCTTGAAAAATCATATGTATTGTTTGTCCACATGCTGGTGCATCTCATATGGTTTCTTAAATAAACTTGTTTTGATAATGGATGTCGAGTGTTTATTATGGAAATAAATCTCACTAAGCTAGTAGCTTATACCCTCTTAGATATCTTTTGCAGCTCTCGTACCTTTGGTTGGAGCCAAGAGATTATTTTACCCAGGTAAGGCCTTGAGCCGATATCTTATGAATAAAAATGCAAGATAGAAGTACATATGGATTCCAAGAGGAGTTTCAAAGGAGTAAATCGTTTTATGTTAGGCTCTTTATTAGACTTAGTTATCTTTTATAGGGGAATGCCCCTTAATGTTGTAAAAACTCATTTATAGTTTTTATGAACCTTGGTTATATTGTTATGATTTATTTTTCTTAATTGCTATTGTGTATAACTGCTTAAACAGCATGGTCCAAAGTTTAGCCTACTACGATAGTGAAGGCACGCCTTACACTCGATATCGAGACTTTCGGGATGACTAAAGTTGTCATACTTAAGCTTTAATATTGAGTGTGGCAGACTGTCACGTTTAGGATATACTTTCGGGCGTGACAGTGAGACAAGGTAAAGAATCGCGGTCGTGTATAAAAGTCACAGCTTAAACCATGGGCTTAACCATGAGCGCAATTCTGACAGCGATCGAAGTTGTGCTCAACTTCAAATTTCCCTCACTTTCTCAGTTTAAACCATGGTTTACAAATACTGACACAACTTTAGTTGTGATTTGTCTCACGATTAAATGACTCCTTTTTACTTCACTTAGTAAACTAACTCCTTTCTATGCAGATCCATGGTTAAAACACAGTTAAAAGACTAATTTAGTATGGCTATTTGAAACTTAACTATATTTAACAAACCTACTAGTTAAACTTAAAACTATCAGTATGTCATTTAATCATAGCCTAAGCATGAATACTTAGCATATTCTCTCTCTGTTTTACTTTATGAACTATCACATTTGTATTTATTAAGTAAAGTGATACTTGTTTGTAAGTCTTTAGTAGTTATACTATAACTTTTAAACATAGTCAAAGTTACATAATAAGTTTACACATATTTCCATTATTTCTTAGTAAATTCTGTCTTAATTCATTGACTTAACATAGTTGCTAAACTTAGTGTTTTACTCCTAATCAGTAAAACATGTATTTATGTTTGACAAATATAACTTATTGTAGCTTTAAAAGTAAAACTTACATTAGTTTCACTGATGTTTTTCTGTGTGATTGTTTTACTTCATTCTTCAAAAATACTGGAAGTAGCGCTCAAGAGGTGATTTCTTAAAGATTTCCTGATGTTGAGAGTGAAGGTTTTGAAAAAATAATTCATGCTTTAGTTGCAAACGAAGGAAAATTGAAAATGAAGGTTTCACAAAAAAAGTGATAGTAAAAAAGCTTGTATTTATCTAATTTTATGTTTGATAAAAGATATTTTGTACTAATTACATTGAATCATATTAGTATAACAGACTTTTTTTAAATCTTTGATATTTTTCTTATGGTGATACTAATGTCCAACTGTTGTAAATATTCAAATTACAGCTGCTTCTTTTCACAAGTAAGAAAAATAGGATAAACTTTATTGAAAAAGAAATGTCATCAAGCATTTAATGCATAAGACTTTGCGAAAAGTGGACAAGTCTATCCTTGCCCTCAATCTTATGACAAAATAGATTTTGCAAGACCGTTTTGGTAGTTTTGAAATAAATTTAAGTGCAAGTAATGAAAATTAAAGTCTATAATGAGTATAAGATAAGAAAATTATGATATCTGACTATATTAATTATAATACAAATAAATAATTAATTATTTCAAGATAATAAAATTAAAGATATAGTTTATATTCTAAAACTCATCAAAATAAATTTTCTATTAATATTTAGTGTTTCATATTTATGCAATTTACTTCTAAACTATTATTAACCACTCATATTCAAGTTAAGAAACTATATTTAGGTTAAGAAGAATTATAGTATTACATGTTAAGTGCTTCAAATGTTTAGGGTATGCGACACTGCTTCTTAATGCCTAACCGTTGAGTGATGATGACTGTTGAAGAAGAAGTAGTTAGTGGAGATGAAGGAGATATTGTAAAGGACCTAAGGATTTATTAGCCGCACTGTAAGCCTATTATGCAGATGAGGGAGTCTATACCCTTAAGGTACATGAGGGAGGCTTGTACGTAGGTTTAATGTTGAGAAGATTGTTGAGTGCTACACATTCAATAGATGAAGAGTAGCAAGAGAATTTGTTCCATATTGCTTGCAGGATCAAGGGTAATCTTTACATTCTCATTGTTGATAGTGGGAGCTATACTAATGCCATTGCCACATCCTCGGTAGAGAAGTTAAAGTTGTCTACTACTCCACATCCTAAACCCTACAAATTACATTAGCTAAAAAATTGGGCAATTTACATGTCACTAAGCAAGTAAGTATTCCTTTCGATGTTAGGGAGTAGTACTAGGACGAAGTCTTGTGTGATGTACTATATTTGTGTGCGTCCCATATTCTTTTAGGAAGACCATGGTTGTAAAATATGTAAGTACTACATGTTGGGCATAAGAACATTTATATGTTTCAGAAGGATGGGAAGAAAATTGTGTTAAACCCCATGACCCCTAAATAAGTTAAGGAGACCCAAATACAAAGGAACATAAGATAGAAGAAGAATAAATCACTCTTTATGGCAAAAGGGGAGATTGCTCCAACTATTCAAATTGGTGAGCTAGTTCTGGTAGTATAGGTTAGGCAACTACTAGAAGTAGGTAACCTAGAAACCTTACCTACTGAAGCGAACCAATTGTTGAAAGAATATGCTAACGTGTTCCCTAAAGAACTACCTGAAGGGTTATCTCTAGTGAGAGGAATTAAAGATGCCATAGATTTATAGTCAAGTGTTGTTCTACCCAACGGCTCAGCCTATCGCATGAACCCAAAAGAGGCTAAGGAGTTAAAGTGACAAGTGGATGAGTTAATATAGAAAGGCTAAGTGAGGGAAATTATCAGCCCATGTACAGTTCCTACCCTATTTATTCCCAAGAACGATGGTACTTGAAGGATGTGTATAGACAACCAACAAGATCACCATTAAGTACATATAGTCCATTCCTAAACTTGATGACATGCTAGATGGGTTGAAGGGAGCACATGCATTTTCGAAAGAAGATCTTAAGAGCGAGTATCATTAGATTTACATGAGAGTTGGAGATGAAGGGAAGACCATATTTAGACGAGACATGAGTTGTATGAATGGTTAGCCATGCCTTTTGATTTAGCTAATGCCCCTAATACCTTCATGAGACTCATGCATCACATTTTGAGGAATTTTCTAGGGAAGTTTGTAGTAGTATACTTTGACGACATCTTATGTATAGTAGAGATCTTACTAGCCATGTATAGCACCTTAGTGTTGAAGGAAGCTAAGCTATATGGTAACCTAAAGAAGTGTGAACTCCATTAGAAAGTAGTAGAACAATTGAAGAAGACCCAAAAGCAAGTAAAACAACAAAGGAATAAGTTCAAGAAACTGAGATTCTTTGAACAAGATGACTTGGTGTGGATCCAACCTTTAACATCAATTATCTCCCCCCATGTATCCTTGAAGATGAGGACCTCCTTGGAGAACCTCTAGATTTGAGGACAAATCTTCATAAACATCGGGGAGATGATAGAAATCAACCAATAGGATTGATAACTAAGTCTTAAACTCAAGAACTATAGAATCTTACTTGCAAAATGTTAAGGAATACCCCTAAGTCAGATGAGGAGCAATTCTTGATCTGTAATAGTTCTCGTAATGCTTATGATATTTTGATTATCAACTTGAGTAACATACGTGAGACATGGACTAAAATTGCAAGGAAAGAAGACAAGAATATATTCATGGCCATGCGAAATAGGGATGATCTTTTGAGGAGGACATGGTCAAATTCGTAGGCATGTGGTCGGGTGCATAACCTTATAAACTTTTAATGGAACATTGGTACGCCTTAAGACATGGGCATGTTATGGCCTAGGGAACCCTCTGTAACTTTTGCTAAGCTTTGACACTACCCTACACCAGTGCAAGCCCCATGCACGGTCATGGCCTTCCCCTACACTTGTGCAAATTTTCTTTTTGTTTTATTTACAGATTTTTCATTATGTGGGGTAATATAAATATCCGCTTGTTATTTTTTTTAGATGAACAGATTTTGATGATATAGAATTACCATTTTAGAGTTTCAACTCTCAAATTACTACCATACTCTTATCAATTCTTGATTGTGGTGAGTATCTTGTGAGTGTAGGGATAATGCACATAATGGTTTCTCCTCTCATGCTGGTTCTTGTTTATTGGTGCATCATATCCTATAAGCAAAGTCCCGTTATCTTTGTTAATTTCTTACACCCTAGCTTATCACGAAACTTCGGGCTTTAATAATTCAATAGTTGAATTAGGAACTTGATACCTTAGTGTTGAGTCCTCCTAGGTGTTTCATCTTGCATCATGCTATTATCAAGTTATGATTAAGAATATATGTTAATTTGCATTTTTACTTAGTGTTATAAACAAGGCAAGCCAAAATTTTGAAAACTTATGTTCAACTTGTTTATATATATTAAATGGCAAAAAAATTGTTTATATATTTTAACAAGCTCGATCGAGCCAAGCTTGAAAAGTGCAAGCTCAAACTCAAGGTCATTAAGGATCTTAAGTTTAAACTCGACTCATTAAGTTGTATAAACCTATTAAATTCTTTTTTTTTTTCTTTTTTATTGGTATATAATCATGTATAAGTAGTTTTAGAGTTTTAATGACATATAATATTATCATATACATAGATAAAAATATATAATATACATAATTTTATATATAATGTAACAGTATGTATAAAGAATTTTTGCTAGCAAGTTTGTTGGTGAGTTGCTTGCGAGCCTGAATAGAAATTTGAGTTTAAAATCAAGTTCAATTTATTTAAATAAAATTTTTATTTAACACTCAAGCTCAAGTCACTTATGAAATGAGCACAAGTTGACTTGAATTTAAAGTAACTTCTAAGTATAACTAACTTGCAAAAAATTCTCCTTTATACACCTACAGTAAAACCTCTATAAAATAATATTGTTGGGACTAATAAAAAATATTGTTTTATAGAGATTATTTATTTATCGATAAATAAATAATTTATTAATTTATCGATAAATGAATATTTATTAATTCACAAAGGTTTTTTATATTTTTTACACATTTTTTTCTAAATCTTATATATAACTTATCAATGAAAACTAAAAATAAATATGAATAAAATGCATATATAGTGTATATATAAATAATTTCAAAAGTTATAATGCACCAATATAAAACAATATAATAAATTTAATAACACAAAGAATTATAAAGTTGTAGCAAATCTTAGAAATTAAAACGGATTCGTACATAAGAAAAAGAGTTATTCAAAATCAATTTTTAGAAGATAAAAGGTTACAAAATATTTTAAGTAAATAGAATACAAATCATATTAATATAATACTCATCAGTTTTAACTTTATATCAAATTTTTTATGTATTTCATGAATTATTAATTTATATTTTTGTTAGGCTTTAATGATTTCTTTATAATTTACTATTTTATATATTTAGCGAGATTATTAATTTAGTAGTAGGTCTAAGTCAAAATCAAAAGAAATAATCATCTAATCGAGACTATTAATTTATTAAATATGTATTTATTAAGATTTAACTGTATTTTTGTTACTCAGTGGAAAAAGCAAAAGATGATAGCTCTACACGACTAACCACGATAAAGGCTTAGAGTAAGTGTTTATATGACTAATCTAAAATAACAAAATATTGACCATAACTATAAAATAACAAAATATTGACCATAACTACTCGTGTTACTAGTAACTACTATGTAACTTACTAATATTATGTTTGGTTGAATGGAATAAAATCAGTATTCCAGTTTTATTCTTGCGGAATATCTATTTCTTTGTTTGGTTTGCGAAAATTTCTATTAAAAGAATATCTATTCTATGTGACGTGGAATAGATAATGAATCTCCATTCTTTCTCTTTACTAAAAGAATGACTATTTCTGACCATAAAATATGTTTTGTTTTGAAAATACCATTAACAATAAAGTACGAAATTACTATTTATTTTTAACTTTATTTCATTCCAGTGAACTAAGCGTATCGAATGATAGCCTAACAACAAGTACTAAACATACTACCGACCATTATCCCACTACTTAATAAATGTACAAGGTATAAGTCTTCATGATAATAAGTGTATTAGTGTCTCATTATAACTTAAATATATTTTCAATATTTAGGTGCACATCGATCACATAAAATAAGGGGGGAAGAAAAGGAAAAATGTCCCTACCAAATTCTCGTAATGATGATCACATTTCATTACTTTAATTATTGCCTTTACAGGACACATCCATATTTGGTTTAAAATTAATTATCGTAATGATGATCACATCACTAATAATCAGATTGTTCCAAAAATGTCATCGTCTGTTCGTAGGCATAATTGGCAAATGACAAATAGAAGGCCAATTGTTTGGAATGTCTCTAATTATGGTATGTTTGTCCCTGACCCTAAAGGCCATACATTTAACAATTTAAAATAAACGACACCCCCAAAAAGACGATGAAGTGGGCACTCGAAGGTTGGTCGGAGTTCGACCTTGTTAGGATTGTGATTAATGTATCGTTTTAGTATGGTTTTAAATCAAATTGATATTAAACTAATACTAAATCGATATATATAATATTGATAGAAAATCGACAGTTTTACTCATAAATTGATAAAACTAAATCGCTATTAAACTAATACTGATACTGATCTGATACTGATCTGATACAAATAAAAATCTAACAATGCAAACACGCCTCAATCTTCATAATATTTTCTTGTTTATGTTAATAAATCATATACATAGTTGAATGGTTTTTTTTTTTAATTTTATTTTACATTTTTAATTTTTAATCAATGAAGAGAATATTTAGATGATGACGTGTATAGAAATTATATTTTAAATTATTAAATCATATTCGTATTAAGTATTTCATATGCATAATTACTCCTAATAATTTTATCTCACTTACAATTCGTTCACTTAACATGAATAGCTATTCATTTCTTTCTTGTTTGATGTAAAATTGATATTAGGGTATTCACTTGAAAGAAGTGACAATTCATAATGAATTGCTATTACGTAAAATCATTAATATCAATTCATGTTTCTAACACATGAATTGTTATTCAATGCTCTATTTTTCAACTTTGTCATAAACACCCTTATCATGAAAATAACATCCATACAATTATCTTCTGTCTCTTTAATAAATACAAATGGCATTATAGATATTTTACATTTTACTTTAATAATTACTTGTTTTACTTTTTACACAAAGTACACATCGTAATAGCCATTACAACTCTATTATTTTCCCTTTAAATTGGAATTTCATTCTCTTCTTATTCCATTCAGCGAAATGAACGAGATGTTATTTTTTATTTTTGGGTTCACAAAAGAAAAATAAATATATACATTTAAGCCTAGACATCTCTTGAGTTCGAATCCATTTTTTAAGGACCCATAATCGCCTTGGGTTATCTAGGAGGGGGCGGCTCAGACACGTGGACCCATAGGTTCCATAGGGCAGGTCCAATGGTTCGGACGGAATTTAATTTTTTTAATTTTCATTTAATTAAAATGTAATAGTTTGGGTCCAAAAAGAAATAATAATAATGATGATGATGATGCATGCAACTCATTTCCATGTCTCCCAGGGAATCGTAAGCATGCAATTCATTCCCATGTTTTCCAGGGAAACCTATGGATGCAACTCATTTTCATGTTTATTTTTTTTTTTTCAAATACACTGACCTTGAGGACCCGCTAGGTCCCTAGGTCCACCACTTGAACTCCGTATGGATCTGCCGACCATGGCAAGTCTTCTAAGTGGATCCAAGGCAATACTTGGCATGGGTAGCCAGGTTGAGTTTCAGTTCGAATCCAATGGGAGAGATGCCTATGTATGACATGCAATAACAAAACAAATGTTTATCTCACATTATCGAGCATAATCTTGAAAGTCATAGACAGTAATATAACAAAACAAATCAATGCATCTCAGCCATGCAATTGAAGTGGGGAGGCGAGGTATTAGAATAGTAGCTAAGACATTCGTATCATATTAATTAAATTTGGCTACCCCGACATGGTCACAAGTTGCTAAAAAAAAAGCCCAACTACCCAACAATAGCACATGTTCCATATTGCCCTCTTCTACTCTTGTTCTGTTCCTTCCTTTTTTTTTTTAATTTCAATTTAATATCAGAAAGTATAGGCATTTTGGAGATAATCACACAGTTAATAATATATATATGTATTTTTTTCTATTTCTTTGATTTTTTATCTATTACTGACTTGTTTAATATTATATCTAAAATTTTGTATCATTGTCCCACCTAACTTATGACTTATGCAACTAAGATAAATACTAAATTTTAAATCAAAATAATAATAACTAAACAAACCAACCTCTTATGTACTTATGAACTATACCATTATTCCATAATGGGAAATGACTTCAACAAATTGGGTTTTCTTGGGTAGCTTAAAAGAATAACTAGCATATTTGTGCAACGTCAATAATATACAATTGTGAAAAATTAAGAAAAGAAATCATTAAACCTTTATCATATGTTTTACAATAAAAATGTTTTGTGTAGTTTTGATTTAATATGAATTATGTTTTATATGTAACATAATTTTCTCTTTTTTATTTAAAATTTTAATGCAAGCATTTGAGAAAAGAAAAATGTAAAAGAGTGATTTTGTCAAATGCAGAAATTAATAAAGGCGAGAGAGGTTATTATTTTGAAGGAAGCAAATATTATATTGAAAAAGAAAGTATGGTTATGTGGGTTTAAAAGAGTCATTATTCAAGCTATGCAAAATACGGTGGTGGTGCGACTCTTAAGAAGAAACATAGGATATAAAGTCCTTTACAATAGGTTTATGAGCTTATGGCGGCCTAAAGGTAATGCATGATTACAAATTTGGATAATGGATACTTTTTTATTAGATTTGCAAATATGGATGATTACACCGCTACTCTGTCGAATGGTCCTTGGTCAATAATGGGTCAATATCTCATTATGCAGCCTTAGAGTCTATCTTTTTTTTAGTACATCATATGTGAATTTACCTATTGTAGTAGCTTGGGTTCAGTTTCCAAGCATGCCAGTACAATATTATCAAAAGAGTGTTCTTAAAGCTATTGCCTCAACCATGGGAGAGTTTATTAAGATAGATTACAACACTAAAGCATCTCATAGAGGAAAGTTTGCAAGAATGGCCGTGATGTTGGGTTTAACAAAACCCTTGGTCTGCTGAGTGAAAATCGATGGAAAAATCCAGAAGATTGAATATGTAGACCTCCCCCTGATTTGCCATAGGTGTAGGAAATGTGGTCATTTTAGGGAAACCTGTAAAGAGTCAATAAAGTCCGAGGGATCAGTAGCTTATGAAAACCCCGACGTATAGATGGTAACTAGATGTGAATGAAGACGGCAAGTCAAGCATCAATTATCTAAGTTTGGTCCCTGGATCCATGCCACTAAAAGGGTACGAAGAAGGCAAGTCAAAGGGAATGAGACTAGGCAAACAAATTGGTCAATGAATACCACAAAGGAAATTTTTAATACACATTTTAATGTATTGGCTGATTTGGAGGAAGATGCAACTTGTTTAGAGGAAAATCAAATGCCAAGATCTTAGGAAATTATTATGGAAAGAGATCACCAGTTGGAAAAATCTTAAATAGACAAGATGGAATTTCTTTTGCAGAGGGAATAAAGGATCCTCAAAAGGAACTATTGGACAAATGATAAACAAAAGAAGGAGTAGACCATTGACTTTGGGCCAGATAAGCCCTAGTTGATGGGCTAGAAGGAGAACCTTAACCCAAATAAAGTGACCTCTACCATGTTTCATATTAGCTGACCTTTAATAGTGAACTCAAACCAAAATGCGAAAAACGTGATAAACAACCCGATGAGTCATGCCATTTTTTAGACTAAAACCTCCACACATTTTCAATCCTCCAACATCATGATGTACTTAGTCAATCCACTAAACAAGGGGAAACACTTATAGACCCTAAGATGCTAAGTTCATTGATCCTCCAACGATCCAATTATGTTGATCGACCACCAAATAAGTTGATAGCGGTTAGTGCAAAAGGGAAGTTAAAGTTTAAAAATGTCAGTTCAAAATAGACTGAAGCGAAGGAAGCCTCTCTTGCAAACTAGTTAGATCCGAAGGGAGAGGAGGTGTTATCTTATAGTGTAGAGGACCTACATGATGTGAAAATTGAAGAAAGGTCTTAGCCCTTAGAAAGTTTTTTTTTCTCTCAATATATATGTGAATATACGAGTTTGGAACTGTCAAGAAGTTGTGGCAAACAGATTGTTAAAGTGTAAAAGCTTTGATCTGTTTACCAAATAAGAATATTAGCCTTAGTTGAAACAAGAATTAATGGGGTGCAAGCAAAGAAGATCATCAATAAATTAGGTTTCGATTATTCTCATAGGATTGAAGCAGTAGAGTTTTTCAGGGGGAATTTAGCAACTATGGTTGAAAGGTTTGGTTGTAGATATCATTGAAGTTAATTGGCAATATATGCATGCGAGAGTTGAGGAAGAGGTGAAGGAAAATTTTATATTCTTCTTTACTGTGGTCTATGGAAGCCCTAATTTAGCTATTCGTAGGAATCTTTGGAATGGTCTAAAAAACATTGCAATTCAAATGCAGGGGCATAGATGATTATGGAGGATTTTTATGCAGTCATAAGATATGATGAGAAGAAAAGTGGTGGATTCTCGAGTACTCAACTTTGTAGGAGGTTTGTTAGGTGGATTGAGGATAGCGATGTCAAGGATTTGGATTTCATAGCTTAAAATTTACTTAGGATAAAGGATTATGCTGTGGAAGACCAGATCGTGCTTTGGTAAGTGTTGATCGGTAAGTAACTTTTTTAATACTCTAGTGAATCATCTTCCTAGAGTGGGGTTTGATCACGCTTCATTAATTATTAGTTTTAAAGCCCAAAGAGTCACACATTAGAGTGACAGAACTTTCTTATATCTAAATACCTGGGGTACACATCCCAAAGGGAATAATTTTGTGATGGAGAATTAGGTAGATGAGGGAAACTTCAGCTTGGTTATTTCAAATTATTGCAAGAAGGCAAACATTTAGAATAAAAAGGTTTTTGGGAATATTTGGTGAATCCTTTCAAGACTAAAGGGAATCTAAAAAGATTTAGACATTCATTCTTCTTTAAATCTAATAAGATTAGAAAAGGAACTTAAAGACGAACTAGAGCTTATTCTTACTCAAGAGGATCTCTTATGGCAACAAAGATTAAACTTCAAGTGGATCTCCTATGGGAATTGAAATTCAATTTTCTTTCATGTAAAAGCCAAAGTAAGGTCTAGAAGAAATAGGGTGGAATGTTTGAAGATTAGCAATGAAATATGGTGCTCAAATCACAACATCCTAAACAGGGAGGCTGCAAAACTATTTTAAAAATCTATATGCTGGTGATTCGACGAGTGAGATGCTTTATGAGGTAAGAAATGTATTCTCCTCTCTATGTAACTTTCAATTAAAATCTTTTAGTGGTCCATGATATGAAGATCCAGAAAGCTGTGTTTGATATGGAACCAAATAAATCACATAGGGTTGATGGTTTAAACCCAACCTTTTTTCAAGAAAAAAAAAAAACTAAGGAAAAGTAAGAGGAGCTTTACGTTGAATGGTAAGGGATGTGTTTGAAACATGGTGTGCAGATGCTAAGATCAATCGAACACTGATATGTCTAATCCCCAAAGTTGAAAAGCGTAAGAGATTTGACCACTTTAGATTAATAAGCATGTGTAATGTTTTCTTCAAAGTGATCACGAAGGTCATAGCAAACAGATTCAAGATAGTGATGCCACACCTTATTAAGCTAACTTTAACTTTCTCTGTTCTAGGTAGAAATATTGTTGATAACATAGTAGCTACCAAATTATATATTTGATGAGGGTAAAGAAAGGCAAGGTAGGTTATACAGCCATTAAGATCTACCTTGAGAAGGCATATGGTCGCCTTAGCTAGAATTTCATAAAAGATACTCCAGGTGATGCTTACATACCTGAGTTTTATCTAAGGTTATATTGTCTTCGTTGGAAACATGTTCAATACAAGTTTCCCAGAACAGTTGTAGTAGTAATCCCTTTACCCCAAATTAAGAGTAAGGCAAGGTGATCCTATCTCTACATACATTTTTGTTTTATGTATGGAGAGACTCTCTCAAGCTATTCAACTAATAGTAGAAGGAAAGACGTGGAAACGGATCTACTTTGGTGATGCTAAAGTCTCTTACGTCTTCTTCATAAATGACCTTATCCCCTTTGCAGAAGCATCTAAAGATCAAACCGTAGAAATTAAAAACATTTTGGAGGTTTTCTACAGGCATTCGGGTCACTTAGTCAGTAAGGAGAAGGTTATGGTTTATTGTTCTCCTAATTCCAAGATGGATGTAGCATCTGAAATCAGTAACGTATTGGAATTTAAGTTGACAAACAATCTAGGGAATCCTCATAATTTCTCTTTTGCAAGTACGCTTACGCTGTGTAAGACGGTTCTATCCTCTATCCCTAACTTCATGATGCAAACTACTAGGGTATCCAAAGGGTTGTGTAGTATTTTAGATCAAACAAGAAGAAGGTTCCTATGGGGAGCTAGTGAAAACATGCACAAATCCAGTTTAGTAGGGTGGGAGCAAGTGTGCCAACCTAAGCATAGGGGAGGTTTGGGTATTAGAAGGATGGATAATATGAATTAGGCTCTTCTCTTAAAAATAGTTTAGGGATTTTATCAATATCAAATGATTTCTGGGTATAAGGCTTTAGAGCCAATATTATATCCAGGAGAATCAAATCACTCCAGGCCCACCTCCAAGAAACGCATTACATCTATGGAGGAATCTAATTAATACATGGGAGAAAGGTATTAGAGGAATAAAGTGGGTGATTGGTACTGGTAGAACTGTTCATTTCTAGATGGATTTATGGGTTAATTTAGATAAACCTCTCTGTGATTCTTTTATACAACCTATCCCTAAAGACTTTAAGAAGATGTTGGTTAAAGATTTTGTTAATTAGTTAGGAGAATGGGATTGGGACCACATGAAGCCTTATCTTCTTGTCATGTCTTAAAGCATATTATGGTGATTTACCCTCCAATCAGCCAGATAGGAAATGACAATAATTTGGTGATTATCTCCTAATGGAAGATTCTCAACTGCTTCAGCCTATATGACAATCTATAAAAATAAATGGGAGGAGGAAGACAACAAATGGGAGCTAGCTTGGTCTTAGCCAGGGCTAGAATGAATAAGAACCTCTCTTTGGTTTGTCTTACAAAATTCTTTAATGAAAGGAGAAAATACGGTAAAGAGTAGAATTGTCAATAATGATCAATATCATGTTTATCATAAAGAGAAGGAAGATAATGACCACGTTCTTTGTAGATATAATAGGGTGGTAGTAGTTTGGAGTTGCTTAGTACCTATGGATGAGAGAAACAGGGCTTTTGATGTTTCTTTTTTAGGTTTAGTTTTCTTTTAAGCTTAAGACCCAAAAGGTTTTTGAAAACTATCCATGGCCTATTGTCTTTGGGACATTTTGTTGGATGTTGTGGAATTAGAGAAACAAGGAGCCGTTGGCAAGTAAACAAATTGGACATTCCTCCTTAGTTTATAATATTTTAGCCAAAGTTAAGGATTGTTGCTTTGCCAAGAATGAAATGGATGCTTTGAAGAGCGTATCAAACCAAAGGAACTGTGCTTCATTAGTTAGATGATACATAATGCCGATTGGCTGAATATTAACACGGATGGGCTTCAAAAGAGGGGGGAGGTCAGCTGCTGCATGCGACTTAGTTTGTGACTGTTTAGGAAGATGGAGGGGAGGTTTCATGGAAAATATAAGGTCCTATTCATCAACAGCAGTTGAGCTTTGGGGAGCTCTCCAAGGGCTAACATTGGCATGGAATATGGGTTACAAAAAAGTTATTTTGGAATTGGATAACAAAACAATTAGTGAAATGCTACAATTAGACAGTACATATTGCTTGATTCACTAAAACCACATATCTTAATAAAAAAATTGCTAAGTCATCAATGGTACATGAAGATTCAACATGTTTATCACGAGGGGAATAGATGTACATATTTGCTTGCCAACAAAGCTCTAGATAGGTCGTTAGGTGTTCATGTTTTAGTTGAGATGCCACTTTTCATGAAGGACATAATTAAACAAGATGGTGTGGGTATAGCCATAGAAGTTATACAACTTGGGCTCTCAGGATTTAGCTTCCCTTTAATAAAAAATAAGTAAATAAAGAGTCATTATCCATTCATTCGAAAGTGATGAGAGAGAACACAAGGAAGAGAAAATTTTAGAGTGAAAGATGTTTACACCAAAAAATAGAGTGGCATTAAATGTCTACTGAGAGAGAGTGAGAGGAGAGATAGTGAGGCAGGAACAAAAAAAGAAAACGAAGGAGGGAGAGAAAATCTATTTCACATGTTAAAAGATGATTGGTAGTACAATATGTACATTATATGTTGTGTGTATTACCTATTCAATAATTATTTTGTAAGAGTGTAAATTATTAGGAAAAATATTTCATAGATAAGAAATAATTTAAATTACAGAAAAAAAATCTCGAAAGTTGTAAAAATTATCTTTTTAAGCCTTTACGAAATAAAAAGATTTATTTTATTTTAAAGGCAATCATAGGAAAAAAAAAAACCAAAATGTTTGCTTAGATTTAAATAATATAAATACTAAGCACCAAAAACTCCATTAACATAAGACGATAAAACCATAAACCAAGGCCAATACTACGATGGTCACTTCACTTACAATACAATTATAAAGTTTTAATATATTACAATGTCCTCAAGTGAAATAAACATTCACAAGGAAAAATAATAATAGAATAACAACTAAAAAATGTGAAAAATAAGGTTTATTATACGGTTTTAACATTCTAACATGAAGTTATTTTTGGACAATTGTCTCAGTTAAAATATTAATGCTATACCTATGTTGAAGCTGTGGGCCTATTTTATTAGTCGAAGTGTTATTTAAATTATATTACTTTAATTTCATCATAAAATTCTAACATTATGTTATTTTAATTTTATCATACCATTCTAGAGTGCAATTATTGATTTTTCTTGGAGTCAATGTGTTCTTGAAAAGTATTAAACATTTTAAATCTTACACTCATTGTACCTTTAACTAAAATCTAGTCAATTCTCCATCATAGTTTCTCTCTTCTTCTATATCACAATCTCTCTCTCCTAGCTAGCAAATGCATGCTCTCTCTCTCTCTCTCTCTCTCTTTTCCTTATTTTTCTTCTTCTTCACACAAGTAACATAAAAAAAAAAACATAATCAAGTGTTTTAATGAGGTTGAAGGAGAGAGATTGGTTAGAGAGAAACAATCCTAAGAGAGAGAGAGCATGGATAGGGTAGAACGTATCTTCAAAAAAAGAAGATCTTGTGTGTGAAGGTGAGACAGAGAATGGAAATCCTGCAGAGGTGGAGATCATCCTTTTGGGTAACAGAGATGCGAAGGTGCTATCGTTGGTGGTTGTGGTGGTGGATTTTGGAGAGGGAAAAGGAAAGGGAAGGTGAAGGGTTTTGTATGAAGGGATGGATGGTAAAAAAGAAAATGGAAGGGTGGTGGTAAGAAGAAGAAGAAGCATAGAGAGAGAGAGAGAGAGAGAGAGAGAGAGAGAGAGAGAGAGAGAGAGAGAGAGAGAGAGAGAGAGAGGGAGGGAGTCAAATATGCCAAAATATATATTTTTTAAAGAGATTTTTGTTCATGTCAACATCTCGCTGGAAAATTGGACAGATTTTGGCCAAGGTTATAGTGGGTGAAAGATTCAAAAACATTTGTAGAGCTGTGTAAATGGGTTATGTGGACCAACCTGCCCTACCTGACCCTCTCACCTCACTTCAGCCTACAGGTTATGTGGGCTAGCTCGTTTTGACCTGCATTATTGTGTGGACCAAAATTTTTAGTCCAACTTGCCCTACGTGGATTGGTGGTTAAATGGGTTGACCCACGAACTTGCTAATATTTTTTTTTTTTAAATTATAAGAATTCAAATTTAAATTTTTAATAATTTGATTGATTGCATGGAAAAATGATCTTTTTCTAATATTAATTTAGGTGAACAAAATCCTTCGTGAAGGTGTTACAAATATCTAAATTGATTTCTCAATATATATATATATATATATCTCCACACTAAAGTTTTCTAGATTCTATCATATACGAACTTCCATGCCATAATATAAACTAGAATTAGAAGCATAAGAGTACCATATCAACTCGAAATTATATGTTCATGTAAATATAATTTAATATAATATTAAAAACTCATAACATTTGTTTGCAAAAACTTAAATCTACATATTAATGGAAAATAAATGTCCCAAATATCCAGTTACGTATTGTCCAAATAGCTGCTACACCAAAAAGAGGAACATACTTACCAGGTCTAGGGTTCAAGTAATGTATGTATTAGGTTTAGGGTTTTTTTTTTTTTTTTTTTACTTTAAGATATATATATTTTATGTTTTTTAATTGGGGTTTGCGAAGCAATCCGACCCATAGTGGGTTAACCCGCTTCAACCCTTGGATTATGCGAAGGGGTCATTTTGATCTACACATTAAATGAAGTTAAAATTTTTAGTCCAACCCGTATTTTTTTGAGTTATACGAGTTAGCTTGCTAACCTGCCCCGTATTCGCAACTTGTAGACAAAAATTTTGTTTAGATAAATTTTTTTATATTCAAAAAGTTCATGTACTGCTTGTAAAATTTACTCTGATAAATAACTTAATCTATTCAAAAAATTCATGGGTGTTAACATATATATACTCATTATATAAAAATAAATTACTTAAATAAAAATCACATTATTTTAATTATGCACATACTGATGCAAAATCACATCTAGAAATTGCATGTAAAACATCAAAATTTAAAAACTGTAGCTTTTGGCAAAATTGCATAACATGTAATTTAATATAAATAAAAAAATTAAGTATTTTCCCAAAAGTTATGAAATTGTATGCAAAATATGTGATGTTTAAAAAAAGTTATTTATAGAATTGTTTATGTATAACTATATCGTATAATTAAATTATCAGAAGATCGGTAATAAAATAAATATATTGAAAATTGGCACAGATATTTAAAGATCAGATACTAGTATGGACGGTATACTCCAAAGACACGAAGAAGAGGGAAGATAACATGTCCTGAAAATATCGTGATATTTTGGATAAAATGCATGATGTCATGACTCATCAACCACCAAGATTAATAAAATATTAATATTAGATGACTAATTCTTTTGATTAAAATTACAGTAATTTTTGCAAAGCCTTCCAATGCTCTTTGTACGAACATTGTTTTCTTGTGGGTCTGCTTGTTTTACTATCTTTTTAGTTTTCTTGCTATTATATTTTTATTATTTAAAAAAATTAATTAATAAAAAAATATCAATAAAAATAAAATTTATTTATAAATTGATAAAATAAATATGATACGAATTTAATATAAAAATAATACAGATAAGTTATCGATATAAACTAAATTCAAATACGATACAAATAAATTAATAACTATGAAAAAAGATTTTTTCAATTTTAATTATTGAAAAAGATTTATTTTAATGGGCATTGTGAAAACTCCTATTACTAGGAATACTGAGTTAACTATTGTTCACATAGGATGATGAATTATGGGTTGGACTTTGTAAAAATATGATATGTATGGTAACATATCATATTTTTACAAAGTCCAACCCATAATTCATCATCCCATGTATTATGGGTTGGACTTTGTAAAAATATGATATGTATGGTAATGATTTTTTAGTTTAATGACATCCGATTGAAGTCCTTATTTTTTAAGTATCAAGTTTTATTTTTTGTGATAGAGAATTGTAATAATTTTATATGGCCATATTGTAATAATCATTATGAAAAAAAAAAAATTGTATGGTTTCACTTATGAAAATTTATTTCTGGATTATTTTAAATTTTAAAATTGTTGTTGTCATTATTATTAAAACAATCACCGTTTGATAATATGAAAGTATATTTTGGATATATTCATCAATGAAGTCAAATCAATCAATTGATACAGCTAGAGACCTTGTCTTTGGTTTTGTTTGATGTGCTGCGTTCCTGAGAGAACAACTTAACTGTACGTACAGAGATGAAAGAGAGAGAACGACATGCTTAAAAAGCGAGGTTTGTTTCGTTTTGTTTCTTATAGGGGAAAATTCCATGGTCATCGTGGATATGATGAAACAGATTTCTGTCTATATTATTAAATAGTTTAAATTTATCTAATTGTAATTGAAAAATTTTAATTTTTCACACAATTTTTATAATTGATTTAATAATAATATTATAAATGAGATTGTCCCATGACAAAATTATAAAAGTTTTTATTATTCATATATCAATTATCAAGTGGGAGAAAGAAAAGAAAAAAAAAATAAAACATAAATCAAACAAAAGCATAAGGTAAAAGAGTCTAAACTTATCCTTATTTATTTATTCTTTTTTTCCCATTAAGCTTGCCCTTATGTTATTTTTGATACCTTCTAAATATTAGGAATAGACAATCTAGCTTTAAAGAGAGTGAAATTTAAATGTTAGGAATAGACAATCTAGCTTTAAAAAGAAATTCAAAGAATTTTATCCTACTCTCTTAAATGATTATTATTATAATTATTTCTAACATTATTTATTATTATTATTATTATTATTATTATTATTATTATTATTAGGTTATTATTAATAAATAGTATATCTATTCTATTCTAATTCATGACTATATCAAACAAAAAAAAAAATCATTTCACTAGTTATTTTATTTCATTATATTCCTCCTATTCTAGTTCATTTCAAATGATTTATGTATACTTCACATTAGAATGATTTTATTGTTCAATCACTTTTTTAATAGTACCATCATTTAAAGGCTCGACTTTGTACATAATTGTTATTGCATCTCTAAAACACTTAGTAAGATAATTAATTAGATTGTATGATAGAACAATACAAGTTCGCTTATTTAATAGTGTTTGATCAATACTCCTCATAAAAATATACTTTCTAATTAATCCAACAAGTAATTAATTAGTTTTTTCAACAACTTATTATAAAAATTCTCAATTAATATGAACTCGGTATTTCCTACTATAGTCCTGAGAATCAATATCAATATTCATGCCATTTTTAGAGCATAGATTATCTTCACTCCTACGATATTGTAATGAATAAAACACATAAAATATGAAAAAAGAACATCTATTTAAACAAATTTAGCACATCTTCAACAGACTCAATACTCTTATATATATTATTAAGTCAGTCATTGAAGATATAATTATAAGCAATATATAAAAAACATGAGGGGGCTAATAGGATGCAGTGATAATCTTTTTTTATCTTTATTCTTATATAAAATATGTATATTATTATTTCAAGGTATATACCCAGTAGAGTTATGTTTTTCTTAATAACTTTATATTAATTGGGTGTTGGGAGTGTATAAGTGCCATGGGGTAGGGGTATCAAATGGACTCAAGGTAGCCAAATGCTTAGCTAAAAATATAGGAACAAACCTTTTTCTTCTCTCTCTTCTCTCCATTTTTTATAGTATTTGTACTAGAAACAAGCTGGTTGCTTCTGCTTCATCTTCAGCTTCTGTTGAACAGTGTGTTAAATAGTGTGTTTCTTTAATTTTTTTGTTTTTAATCTTCTTCCTTTTACCCCCTGTATCGTGTAGTCTCTGAATCATCACGGGTTCAGGTCAGTATTTGCAGAATCTTTAATATTACATAAGTAAAGAATCAGAATCAGAAACAAAAACAGTTTCCCAATATTTATTTTTCTTTTAGTTTTCCTTCTTTTTTTTTCACCTGTACTAGACACTCCTAGTTGTATGTCCTGTTTTGTGTTGAACTGTACAGTCTTCATATATATGTTCAGATAAAAATGAGACCTTGTACTTGTACATCCTCATAGTTATTAGTTTTGTGCCTAAAGCTTGCAATTTTTAGCTGGTACTTTACTTTGTCAAAAGAGGTAGAGACATGTTTTTTTAATCAATTTCGGTTTAAAGTTGTCACTTATTAAGAAACTGTTAATACCCATTGAGCTTTATTCAAATGCGAATTTTGAGTGCTTTTTTGGGATTAAAGTTTGCAACTTTTGTCACGAATTTGAGTTTTAGGCCATACCCAGTATTAAAATTTATGCTGTACTCTCATTGTAGGTCTTGAAGAGGATATGAGGGATAAATTTTTCTTCAAAGTTTTAATCTTTTTATCTTTTTTTGTTTGAATGAATTTTGGAAATATGGCTTAAACCTGATGAGTTGTTCATTTTTGGCTCAGGGATTCAAGATAGCATTTTCGGTCCTAACTTGAAGCAACCTCATAATGAAGGAACCAGAACAAAGCTTGGATCCTCAATTATGGCATGCCTGTGCAGGAGGACTGGTACAAATCCCAGCAGTGAACTCCAAGGTTTATTATTTTCCGCAAGGCCATGCGGAACACGCCTCCTCGGTGGTGGATTTCGCTGGTTCTTCGCGAATCCCACCACATATTCTTTGCCGTGTTGCTGCTGTGAAGTTCTTAGCTGACCCTGAAACTGATGAGGTATATGTCAATATCAAACTTGTACCTTTGCCTAGTAATGAGCTTGATGTTGAGGAGGATGAATCATTTGTGAATAGTGATAATAAGTCTGAGAATTTTGAGAAACTAGCTTCTTTTGCTAAAACATTGACTCAATCTGATGCAAATAATGGTGGAGGATTTTCGGTTCCACGATATTGTGCGGAGACTATTTTCCCGAAGTTGGATTATTCGGCAGATCCCCCTGTCCAAACTGTAGTTGCAAAAGATGTCCACGGTGACACATGGAAGTTTAGGCATATATATAGAGGAACCCCTAGGAGGCATTTGTTGACTACCGGGTGGAGTAGTTTCGTTAACCAAAAGAAATTGGTGGCTGGGGATTCGATTGTATTCATGAGGGCAGAGAATGGAGATCTTTGTGTTGGGATTAGGAGAGCCAAAAGGGGATATGGAATCGGAGGTGGAGGTGGAGGTGGTGGGGGGTTCGATTCTCCATATGGTGGAGGCACGTTTTCAATGTTCTTGAGAGAGCTGGATCACAGCAAGTTAATGAGGAATGGGGTTTATCCAAATACGGATTATAACGGAAATGGTGCTAAATTTAGGGGGAAGGGAAAAGTAAAACCCGAGTCTGTGATTGAAGCTGCGGCTCTTGCAGCAATTGGGCAACAGTTCGAAGTTATTTATTACCCAAGAGCTGGCACACCAGAGTTTTGTATTAAGGCATCCTTGGTAAGAGCAGCGATGAGGATAAGATGGTGCTCAGGGATGAGGTTCAAGATGCCATTTGAGACTGAAGATTCGTCGCGCATAAGTTGGTTCATGGGGACCATCTCTACTGTTCAAGTTTCAGATCCCATCCGCTGGCCTAATTCCCCATGGCGACTTCTTCAGGTCTTTACTGCATCTCTTGGTTCTTTTTCTTGTTAATTATTAAATCTCTCTCTATGCTATATCTAACATGAACCATCGCGAATTTACGGCATTTATGACGACTTCCATGGATGTTAGTTATGTGCATTTTCGCTCCATTATGCCACAACAGTTAAAATTGTCTTTATTGATATTTGGTTTTTTGGAGGAGAAGCTTAGTATATCGCATTGCTTCTTCGAATCTTCTCTATGTGTTGAATTCTGAGTCAACTCATTCATGGTACAGCTGAAAATGCATAGTGTTCATGTTCAGCATTCCTCAGTAGATGTTTGTCATGTGAACTTAGAATCTTATTTGGCTTGCTCTGGATTGTTATCCAGGATTTTAGTTTAGTGTACCAGATTGTGAAAGTATGCCTTATGTTCCTAATATTTAAATCATGACATATGAAATACATAATCGTATAATGTTACTAGAAAGCGTTTTTCAGACTCATTTAATGTTTGAATAATTGGGTACTTAATTTCGACTTTAAGGGATCACATGCATTGTTTTTTAATCCTTAAAGACTTTTCTATTATATTTATATCCAACTTGGCTCTACTATTTGACAGCTCAACCCTTTACGTAGTACAATGCCTGTCTGTTTTTATATCAGCATTATTAATGAATTAGATTGTTTATTGACCACCGATATAATACATCTTGAATTTTGATATAGAAGAAGTCCATTAATTGCTTATGCTCCGAAAATCATTAAGCATATTACGCATTTTATTCTAAAACCGATATTTTGGAGCGTTTTTATCACCTTCAGTCTTTCTCCCTTTGAATTTTTGCAGCTTCATGGTTATTGCCTGAACTTCGTATGATATTGTTTAAATTAGGTGGAACTTTTGTGCAGTGTATTTACCATCTTCCTTCTTTTTTGTTCATTTGCAATTAAAATAACAGGTAAGCTGGGATGAGCCTGACTTGCTCCAAAACGTAAAGCAAGTAAACCCATGGCTGGTAGAATTAGTATCAAACATTCCTGCCATACATATCTCACCCTTCTCTCCGCCAAGGAAAAGGCTAAGGTTGCCGCATAACCCGGATATTCCCTTCGACACTCTGTTTCCAATCCCATCATTTTCAGGCAATCATCTCAGGGCAAGCAGCCCTTTGTGTTGTATTTCCAATAATGCTCCTGCAGGCATACAGGGAGCCAGGCATGCACAGTTTGGATCATCTTTAACAGATCTCCAACTTAACAACAAATTGCAGTCACGGCAGTTTGCAACAGGTCCTGATTGGTTCAATCCACGTCCTAAAATATTTAACAGCCACTAAAGGCGATGAGAGCGGCAACGAAAGTTTGTCTTGCTTACTGACAATGGGCAGTTGTGCACCAAAATCCGAGAAATCTGATAGTGTCAAGAAAGGTTTTCAACTCTTCGGACAGACAATTGTCACAGAGGAGCATATCACTGATAGCACTTCAAGTGAGGAGGTCTTACAAAGGCCACTTGGTAGAGCTTCCTCAGATGGGAGTTCTGAGAATGCTAAAATGCCGAATATGTGGAGGATTCCTTACTTTTCACGACAACAAGTTGTCAAGCAGCAACCAAATTCAGCCTAGACACAGGGCACTGTAAAGTTTTCATGGAATCAGAAGATGTGGGCAGGACTCTTGATCTATCCGTCATTAGTTCATATGATGAACTGTACAGAAAGCTGGCCAGCATGTTCGTGATAGAAAGACCAGAATTTTTCAGTCATGTGCTCTACGATGATGCGACAGGCACTGTCAAACGACCTGGAGATGAACCATTCAGGTACATATCATCAGCATGTTTTCGAGGCTTTATGGCTCTAGTGAATTTGCATAAAGTTATCTTCCGCTGATTCTTTTTCTACTTGGGCATGGCAGTGAATTTGCAAGGACTGCAAAAAGACTAATGATATTAGCAGGCAGCAGTAATGTTGCAAGGTAAAGGAAGAAAACATCATATGTTTTTTATTGCATATATTATGCACTCCGCAATTGTGAGTTGAACTTGTGATGTTTGTTGAATTTGGATGTCATGATTAAGCAATGATGACTTTGATACTGCAGAACATTGCTGACAGGAATGCGGAATGCTGAGAATGGACTGGATTCTTCAAGTAAGGCAGGACCCTTGAGCATATTCGCGTAGTGAATACAGATTTTGCAACAAAGAAGCCATACGATGTTGCAAGTTTAAGGAAATGTTTATGATACTCCAGTTTTTGAACAATCTTCTTTGGTTAGGATATGATCCTAGTTTAATGCCAATTTCCTCTCATGTAATGTTTATTATTTTGACACACTCTCCATGCACCAAGGCTCGGATGTGTTGAAAAATGCACAAAAGTGCTTGTGAGCTTTCTTCATGGCTTTTTTGCCTTGAAATGAGACTAGTAAATCTTTGGAATAAATTGTGCAATATCCCCTGTTAGCACGTGAACTTCATTATTCATTTATTTTCACTAGGGTATCTTAGGAATTAGGTAACGAGATCATGATCAGGTTGGTTTGAATAAAAAAATGCATGTGGATTAATGAGAGTAATTAAACCATGAACAGAGGTGAATTATTTATTTATTTAAATAAAGCTGGCTCATTTGGCTTGCTATGTTACATAGTGCTTTGTTTAATTTAGGTGTAATCGTTTCAGGTGCTTCAGGTCCATTAAACAAGATTATAAGATTAAAAAGGACAGCAAGCAGGGATATTATGATATTCTGCTGTTAAATAGCAAATATATATTTAGATATGAAAAGATTAATACCTAATCCAAAGGTTTTAAACAAGTTATGTTTTATTGAGATTGGCACTTGCAAGAAGATATTTTTGGACTTACACAGTTTTGTTTACAGGATTTAATTTACTGAAAAATTCAGATTTTTTTATCAATTGTAATAGATTCATTTGCTATTTTAATGTCGAATAATGGAATGGATCATTTGTCCGACAAGACCGTATTCCGCAAGAGAACTTTCATACAAATTCAGATTTTTATATTATTTTCTCTAAATTACTTTAAATTTATTAATTAATGATTTAGATTTTCTAGATTTTTTAAATATTACATATTTTAAATAACATTATTTATTATTTCTTTTCTTTCGTAATTTCAATCATCAAACCATACGTAACTTTATTTTAAAATTCAACCCCTATTTTCCTATTTAAAGAGTCTAACTTCAAAACCATCCATTTTCTATAGAATCCCCTTGTCATGACTTGAGCCTTTCAAGTTTCAAATAGGTATAAGTTAAGGTGCTCCATGACGACGCTTTTATCAGTGAGGCATATGCTTTGTCCTTTCCCGCTCTTGGTATTGGGTAAATACCTAAATTAGTGTCTAAATTTTACATGGAATTCAATCAAGTATCTCATTCTAAAGTGGGCGATTTAATATTTAATTAATTTTTTTGTGGCTGTTTTTACTGTATCCTCAACACCATTTGTTGTGTTTGCAAACATAAAAGATGCATTGTAATATTAAATTTTCACTAATATTCTTGACTCTTTTTAGTACTAATAAATTTCTTCTTTTATACTAGGAAATAAAGCAAACCGTATTAGTAAAGTAATAAAAATATCCATAAAAACTTTGATTGATATTAAATTGATCATGTCAAAAAATCTTATACCAAATTAAATTTTTATACAAAGTTTACATACTATATTTGATATTTTTCTTTTGATATAATATCTTCCATAGGTAGTTTCACTTTATACTAAACTAAATTTTAGTTCACATTTTTTAAGTGAACTTTAGTTTATTCGGTTATTTTAAAAGTTTCATCATATTGTGTTTTGAGTCAACCACATGCCACTATGACAATAGGCTTGCAAATTGTGTTACTCGCTTCTCGAGTTTAGCTCGTATCTAGTAAATAAGACTAGAGCTGAATTAGTAATTGGGCCAAGTTGCTTCTTGAGTTTAGCTCACTTCTAGTAAATAAGACTCGAGCTCAATTAATAAATGGATCAAGTTTGAGCTCAAAATAAAGTTCATTTAACTGAATGAACCAAAATCAAGCTCTGACTAAGCTTGCAAGCTAGCTTATTTTGGTTAGAGAATAGACTTGCAAGTAAACAAGCTTGTTAGTAGCTCATAAACAGGCTCGATAACAAGCTCGTGAGCTATATATATGATGGGCAAGTCCATTACAAGGGAAGGGGGGCACAGATAGAGGCCTTAACCCAAGTTCGAAATAAAAAATTGAATATACTATATGTATATTTTATTATAGATTATGACATGTAGTCAAATGCTTCTTTTTTTAACCATGACATCACGGGTTCAAATTTCTTGAATGAATTTTATATCTTCATGATTCATTTAATATGTCGGCCTTCATTTTTCTCCTTTCTTTTACCATTTTTCTTCAAAAAATTATTAGCAATTAATTCATTCATTATAAAATTATGTTTAGTTGTATAAATTCCTGTGAATTTTTTTTTTCATAATACATCATAAATAGGACTTACATTATCCATATTATAATTGATTTTATCTTATTATATAAAGTATTGGTAAGAAACACTAATTATATGACTTAATTTAATTACACTTTTTTTTTCAATTAATGTTAACTATTTTGCTAAAAAAAAACTTTTATAGATCTCATGTATTTTTTTTGGTAAATATGTACAATATTTCACAAAATACACCAAACACCCTTAATTATCTTTAAAAAAAATTATGCATATAAAGTTTTAGAAAATATCAGTTCATCAAGTAATAAATTCTTGTACATATATAAGAAGCAAAACAATTTTAATAATACTTCGATAAATTCTTGCAGCTTCTTGTGTATTATTTTAAGTTTGAAACAATAGGATATGAAAAACTAAAAAATGAGTTGGCTTGAATAAAAATAAAGCTCGTTTTAGGTTATATGAAAAAATTAGCTCGAATCAAGCTCGAATTCTAAACCAGCTAAACTAAAACTCAAAATGAATGTTATTTATGCAAACCTATCAAGTGCAAACCTAAATTTCAAGTCCAATAAAATATTGGACTCAAGTTAGAAAAACATAACCATCAAAAGAACAGAACCAAACCCAACCTTTAAAATCTTAGGTTTCCAGCCTTAATGACGATATGAAACGGCATTTTATATATCCATAAGTAGCTGACATTTACTATATTTATGTCTTCATTATGACCATATCCACCCATTTCTCCAAGGAAAGTTGATTTTGATCCCATATGAATTGGATCCACCTTGCAATCACTTGGTAGCATAGCTTACAATAATGACTTATCTCTCGAATATCCGTTAACCTTACATTTGATAAAAAAAATGTATGTGCGTTCAAGACTATTTCTGGAGCTTCAGGTGTGTAATTATGATATCTCGGACAATCACAGTGAAGTATCTCACAAATATTTCTTTTTTTTTTTTTTTTTTTTTTTTGCCACAAAGTATCTCACAAGTATGAAAGGAGAAATTCTGCGTCTATTTGTTATGCGGAAATGATAAATAGATATCTTACGTATTCTGTGAAAGATGAAATCATTTTCACTTTTATATATATATATTGGTGGTGAAGTGTGTAATCTATATTGAAAATATGAAAATCTTTTTATTTAGCTTTCTTAACTAATAAGTAACGCCCAAACTTAAATTATTCTATACCTTTTATATAAGTTGTCTCCTAAAAAATGTAAAATGAATGTTCACTTTTTTTTTTTTTTTTTTTTTGTCATTACAACTAAAATGGAGGATTTAAACTTGACACGTTTTATTTAAAAAACTAAAAAAAAGAACACTAAACTAGAAAACCGATGACTGCTAAATCCGGAGCACTAATTAACAGGATTTTGACGAAAAACATATCCCAAAATATAATTAGACGAAGTGATTTGTTGAAATGAAGGTACGTGTGGTGTGGATCGGAGGGGTATTGGGATCAGAAATCCCTAAAACATGGTGTGTTTTGTTTATAGGGTTGCGGCAGTTTGACGGCCCAACTGGGTTGTGGTTTGAATTTTGTAGACACGAGAAGCTATTTTCAATCCCCAACCAAAACCAGCACAGAATACCATGTAACATAGAGACAACGTTAATCCCACAACCCGCAGCCCACACGTGCATGTCCCTTTTTTTTTTGAGAGTCCACATTTCAAAAGTAATAACAATAATAATGATAATTAAAATAAATAACGTTAATAGTTGTTTTATTTTAGAAATACTTGTTAAGGATCTAAAGGATATAACCTTTTTAAATTTTCTAATGTTAATAATAAATTTTACGAAACGAATAATATGTTAATTTTATTTAGTATGTTAATGAGTATTGGAAAACAATCTCATTAATGATTTTTGTGTCTGAAAAATGGTCACGTGAAGGGGTCCTTTTGTGTCGCCGTTTTGGCGGTCGGGTCTCTTGTTCTCGCCGTAGCTGGATTTGACAATCGACATTTGACTACAACCCTACGAATTGGTCCACCACGATGCCCTAAAAACATGCCATGTGGTTCAGCTTTTTGTGTATGTTTGCTTTTAGTTTCATGAACCGTACCATGCATGTGAATTTAATTTTAATTTAGATGACAAGGCTTTTCGTCATGTCTTATCTCTGTCTTGGATATACCCTGATCTGTATTGTTGTTAGTTTACAAAGATCTCTTTATTGTCAATCAAGTTGAGCCAAGCTGAATGCATGCGACCATCATTTGTTTTTTTTTTGGCCAAAGACCATCATATGTTAATAGGCTCAATATGGTAAATAAGGTTAAATTTTGATAAAATATATAAGTTTTTAAACATATTATTTTTAATCAATACAACAAAGGCAATGTTAGTGTGCATAGAAAATTCTTTTAAATACCAAATTAACTAATTTTAAATTTTAGATACTAAATTAATCGATTTAAAAATTTAAATATGTAATTACAAATCTTATTAAAGTTCAATAATATTCACAACCTTGTTAATATAAATGACTAAGATCAAATTTAGTGGTATATGAAAGTTTCATATTTGATACATTTCAATATTAATCATATTGAGTTATATAGGAATTTATTGCTAAAATGGAAATTAAACAAGCTTGTGCTGTTAGCAAGCTCAATTGAAGCTTAATTTTGATTTGGATATAACTCTTTAGCCTAAAGAACAAGACTTAGAAAGTCGGATCCATTTTATATATTGAGATGATCAAAGGAGAATTAACATGATGAGTATGAATTAGACCCAGTTAGAATTATCCTGCCTAATTCCAATATTTCAAACAAGACTCATGCACTACAAATAAAAACTTTAATGAGTTAGGTTCATAAAGGAGTCTACTTTGATATCCATTATTAGATAGATCCATCCTGGCAATTGGTCGCTCATATAATCTAACGAGCGACATTGACAGTTAGGTTCTTATAAATACTACTAGTCACATTTCATTTGAATAATGGGAAATCTTGGACAGGCGTTGTGCAACCAGTTTCTATCTCAGTGAATTAATCCCTCATTCTATCAAGAATGAATATCATTTCATTATATTTAGTGAGATTTGATTCTTTTTAATTTCCTCTCCTATCACGTGTATGTTTGACCTTCTTGATAACATATTACTTTGAGAGCAGGAAAGCAAGATTGTTTAGACAAACAGAATCAGTGCTCTAATTTTACCATGTTGTGAACCTACACACAAAGAAGAGATTAAATTAATTATTTGATAGTGTTCGAGGTGGACTCCTACAACATAGTCTACTATTAAAACAATATACTTTGCGAATAAAATGAGCTAGATGGCAATACAGCTATGTTATAACCCACATGCACCAGTGAAAGTCTCAACTATCAATTCAAGTTTACAAGAGGCTCATTTGATGCCCAAACTCCTTCAATTATGTTTGAAGGACTTTGGTTAAGGGACAAGATCTAGATGACTAAAATTGATTTAAAGAATTTAAGCCTAATTTTGATTTGAATCTTACTCTGGGTTAAGATTATAGAGCTTAGAGAGTCAGACCCATAATATATATACTGAGATGATCAATGGAGAATTGGCACGGTAGGCTTGAAGTAAGGTTTGTTATAATTAGCTTACTAATTTCAATCTTTCTCAACAAGACTTGCGTAATATAAATAGAGACGTTAATAGACCTGAATCCATAAGAGAGATTTCAACATTTCTCAACAAGAATTGCGTAATATAAATAAAGGCGTTAATGAGTCTGAATCGATAAGAGAGTCCACTTTGATATCCATTATGAGAGCTAGGACTCATCCAAGTCATTGGTCATCCACCTAATTTAACGAAAGACATTTAGGTCTCCTATAAATACCACTAGTCCCATTTCATTTGGATAAGCAAAAATCTTAGAAAAGTTGTCGTGCTAATCCCCATCTTAATGAATTAATCCTTCGTTCTAGTCAAGAACACACCGTTCCATTATATTTAGTAAGATTCGATGCTCTTTAGATCCCTCACCTATCACGTGTGCGTTTAAGCCTACTAATATTGATTGCTTCTCCTCCCTACAAAATTCTCTTCATCATCCATGTACGTATCGTTTTCCTAGGTTGCATGTGGCGTGATATTCATGCGGCACACACATGATTGATGTGATCGAATCCTAACACTTACAAAGTTCGAATAATGTTCAATTAGATAACTTATACATATTATAAATTTTTAAGCCTAACAATGTTGTTGTTTTGAGATTAACCTGGCTATAATGATCTTGATTAATCATTTTTTAAAAAATTAAGACTTAAAATAGTACTTATTATACGGTGACACTAATTTTAAGCTTTCATAGTAGCCTTAAATAAAAAAAAAAAAGATAGAAATTGTAGAATTTTTTTTACTTTTTGTGTCAAACTTTCTATAATTCAAATCAAATATATATATATATATATAGAAATAAAATAGATCTTTTGTAGTCTTTTTCTTTCTTTTTTTTTTTTTTTTTTGCCATTACAATAAGGAAGAGGAATTCAAACCTAGAACCTCTCGTTTAAGAGGTTAAAAAGATGTCAATAAGGTACATTGGTAATCTTTTATAGTTATATTAGCAAATGCTTTAAGATACTAAATGAATGGGAGAAAAAGAATTTGTTAAATTAAAAAAATATATATATACACTAAAATGTGAGAAAACAGATATATAAAATGTGATAAGTTTCCTCATTTAACCCTTTAAGTTCTTGAAGTAACTATTATCAATTTCATATATATATATATATATATATATAAAGGAAACACCAAATACTTTCGTAAACCAAATTTCCAGTGAAATACAAAATCTCTCAAATCTAATTGCTATTCCTCAATCTCAAAAGCAAGCTAAGATAGACAAATAAAATCTTACAAATTGTCAATTATACAATCATGCTCGTAAGTTTTAGCTATATGCAACAACGTCCCTATGTTTTCACGTTTATTCCAATAAATCTTTAAATTTTCCAATTTTAAGTAATTGAAAGAGTATTTATTAAATCAATGGTTTTATAATCTAATGATATTTTTTCTAAAAGAAAAAGAAATCAATCTCTAATCAAACTCTAGTTCGGCATTAGTTTTCAATAAAACAATTTTTATCTTAGCTTTAATAAAAGTCCATTTAATTTAATGGACCTTTATATTTGGAGATTATTGAAGCTTAATTAAAAACGTTAGAGCACCATTTTTTAATCATTATGATTGTAAATTATGAATTAAAAATTTATTTCAACGGAGGGTGAATAATAATAATAATAATAATAGATGAACTGATCGTGCACAGCTAAAAATAAAATAGTGCACTTAAATTGCACGATTGGCAAATTGCAAAGCTCCTATGTTTATTCCAAGAAAAAATTTTAAAATATAGTTAATTATACTTGTTAAACTTTTAAACATAAAAGACTGTATTTTTTTTGGCCCAAAAAAAATGACTAGGTTTTTTTAGGCTTCTAAAATAGATTTACTTAATGGTTCTTAAAGAAATTAACAAATAATCCTACTAAAATTTTATTAAATTACTGGTATATGGATCAAAATGAATTGACATAATACACTCATAAGGTGGATAAAATTTTTTAAACCACTTATATGTTATTGATCCTATATTTTAATTATTTTAATCATTAGATTTTTTTATTTTAATTATTTGGAACTCAGTCATTATTTAAAATTGATAATTAACATTGATATTCTTGCTGTTATTTTTGTTTTGATCAAATAGCCAGACCAGGCCGAGCAAAAGAAGAGAGTGCAAGTACCATCGGATTAAGTGGCAAAAGCCACTTCCCTCGTGCGGTGGACCCCACTAAAAATTTGAATTAAAAAAAAATTGAAAATCAAGGCTTTTTCGAGCTGATCATGTGAAGCGAGTTATTTTCAAAGGTCCAGATTCATTAGCCTACGGAGAAGGAGGCGCAGCGGATTCTTTCACCCCGGGCCTACTACCTAGTACCTAGCACATAGTCCCTACTCCCTAGGCGAAACGAGCAGAAAAATGAGGGATGATAATGACGATTTTCTCACGAAATGAGATATTGTGACCGGTCTTTGACACGATAACTATTAGCTCACCTATCCACAAATAAAGCACTGAAAATATTGGAATTGCCCCGAAATATAAATACAGAAAATTTGCATTTTAATCAGTTAAATTCCGATGGATATTGGTTAACTGAACTCTTATGTTTTAATATTTGAGACTAGATTTTCATGTTCTAATTTTTATATATTAATGTTGAAAGGCCATTGCAGAAAAGATAAATTAATAAAATATTTGACTTATAAGGTATTGGTTTGAATATTAGCTCCACTTGAAAAAGGGTTAATTAGACATTACATACCATCTGTATAAAACTTAGAGTACAAATATCCATAAATTTTGAGATGCATACTAATGAAATGGGTATGCTATAAAACAAATTCCACTCGTAATTTGCATACTCTATGTTCATACCTTAATTTTGGCGATATATGGTCTCTGGTCCTACAAAACAATAATAGGTTATTGGGCACCAACTAAACTATCAAGTTAACATCATGCTGGAAACATTAAGTAAATAAAATATTAGAGCTTTGACTAGATCTTAATAGCTTCTTCTTGAAGGACATTTCAGGATGATATTTATAGAGTATTGGTGATTAACAGTTATCTTGAGTGGTTGCTTTTCTTGTGAAGTGTATGAAATTTATTAGAATAATGGTATTGAAGCTACTAAACCACTTCCCGGGAATATAATAAGAGTAGTAATGTTGCGGGGTGGGTTTCCCCATATTGTATTCGATACTTGTGGTCAAGTGGACTAAACTTCACTCGACTTTGTTATGGATGACCGAACTAGACCCAAAAGGTCAAATGATGGGTTACAAGGTTGTCTTATGCTCCAATTATGTGGGAATAGGCTTAGGGTTCCTTTGCTTAAATTCACCCATCAATAATTGCTCCCCTTACTCTTTTGGCGAGGAGTCAATAATTAGAGTAAGTTTAGGAAAAGGACTTCTTAAGTTAGGTATGAAGCTATTGGACATAAAGAAATTAGTTGAGTTGATTAATCTAAGGAGTGAGTCTTTTCATGGATAACTTGAACCCGGTAGGTGTGCACAAGCGCCCATGTTTGTGGAGAGCATTTCATCTTGTAAAGGGTTTTGTTGCAGCAAAGCATTTTAACGATATATCCAAGCATAATGTGATCGATATGTTATAGAAGAGAGCTAACCGAGTGACTAGTGTAGAGATGCATGGATTTCAATCACATTGCATCTTCTAACTAGAAAATGACTATTGGTGAAGTTTTTCTGCGAAAGAAGCTTGTCTTTTTAAATTCTATCACAAAGCACTATGCAATGGCAATGCTATGTGTGA
Source organism: Combretum micranthum (assembly GCA_024138025.1). NCBI lineage: Eukaryota > Viridiplantae > Streptophyta > Magnoliopsida > Myrtales > Combretaceae > Combretum > Combretum micranthum. The sequence continues at coordinate 118,638 of JAMXBD010003319.1, forward strand.
ATTGGTTCATGTTCGTACACGCCTATGCACAACCGCATCATGTTAAGGATCCCTTGCCATTGGACTTAACTTGCAAAGAATTTGACAATCGGAGAATGGCATCAATTTCAATTCTTCGAACAATTGCGTTAAAATCTAAATCTTTATAAATCTCTCACTTTTATCCAGTTCTTACTGTTGATAGTAAAATATAGCCCTAGGCTAGTCAGTCTTTTAGGTACGAAAACCTAACAGTCGTCGAAAGCCTAGGGAGATGGCAGCTCAATGCATCCCAACCTCGATCGCAAAGAGCATAACACCTTAGCTATAAGTTGTGACGCTAGACTCACCCTCAAGCCCTCACCCTAGGACATCTCCAAGAGCTCATTAGGTCACTAGGAAAGCCAGCTCAACTTCGGCCCAGCCTGACCTTGAGTCCTCATCCTCCTTCGCTATAACATACATATTAGCCACATCTCGTGACTGACAAGACATTAACAGCTCGGCCATGCTCCACAAAGTTAGGTTCCTCAGCTCTGGTCTTACCTTCGCGCCTAGTACAAGGTCTTGTACTAGGTGCCCTGGTATAACCTTAAAACCCTATAAATGCCCCTTTGGTAAGTTGATAAGGACAAAAAAAGAAAGCGAATAGAAAAAACATAGAGTACAAACATAAAAGCAAGTTATCTAATATTCTGTTTGCATAAACCTTATTGTTACCTACGAACTGACTTAAGCATTGGAGTGGTTATGCCAGACAACCCTTGGCGTCCCTCTGATCTGTCTTCAAGTGTATGCAAGACTAATCTCTACTGGCCCAGATTTAGCTCATGTAATATTTTGGCGCCATCTATGGGAAAAGAACCATTAAACACCTTTCTGTTGTCTCTTTCCGACAAAACCCTTCAAAAACCCTAACCAACAGAACCACATTCTCATAATGCCCAGGCCACAATGAAGCAAGAATCAAGATGATTTTGCTCCCTTACCACCCATATCTCACCCTATTGATGGCGAGGCTTCCAAAATGCCGTGTAATGGTCTAGCTGTCTCTACTGATACCGGTCATATTGATGAGAGTTGAATTCTGCAACCGGAGCATCTATGTAGACATCTAGTACATCGGAATGTAGAGAATGAACGATCAAATGCCTTCTTATAAGCTAGGATAACAGAGTTAGGGGGTTGAAGTACCTGCAGTTAAATGAACGAATTTATAGTGTGCGGAAGAGTGCCTCCTTAATCCTATCATCACTTAGACATGATGATAACCAAATCGAAAGGAATCGTAAGAGTGCTATAGGCTCTCTGCGGCCAAAGCCATCGCTACAGAGCGGACTTATAGTGGTGGGTGTCGAATCCAATAAATTATTAACCTACTCAAAAAGTTTGTAATCAGTGGTGAGCAGGGATCGTCTCCACAAGGACTGGAAATAATTTATTTCTATTTAAGAGAAAAGAGAAGAACAAGGGGGGTTTGTAAATCAAAAGATCAATTTTATCTAAAGACTAGAAACGCGATTTTAGTTTTCAAACAATATCAAAAGATTTCCGGCCAAGGTATCATACAGTTCAACTTATCAGATTGATCATTGATGCAATGATATTCATTTTCTTTTCTGAATAAATTGGTTATGGCTATCAACAAGCTCTGATAACCTATCTCTCCTTACTATGTCGATAATTACGATAAGATCTATGATTATTTCCCTTACCAATTAGACAACCCTAGATAAGATCTTAGGATTTAATCTATCATTAGCATGAATCAAGAGAGAGACCACCAATTCAGATTAACAGATCAAAAGCTTGAACCATTTAAATCAGATCATATATCACCATAACACAAATCAATTACCTATTCTGTAACCAATTATGTTATTGTATCACTTAGATTAGAACAATAAAACAATTATGGATTCAACGTTCTAATTGACAGATTATCACTTGTTAATTGAACGAATGAGCTCAAATTCAAATCAATCAACAAAACAACAAATGCATGAATAACAGATGATATATGAATATTCAGAAAAGAAGAATAAATAAGATAAACTAATTATATCTCACAATCTTGACAAGTTGAATCTGCAGTGGATCCCTTGGCTAGAATAAAGTTTTTAGCCACACATAGTAACAAGAACAATACTCTAAAGTGTTTTTTTTTTTTTTTTATGAAGTTTTTCTGAATGAATTCCCTCTTCTACAACAAACCAATTATAGAAGGCAAACAACAGCTAAAGAATACAACTTTTGGAATTCTCCTCTTTAATTCTACAAACTGAAACGTTTTGAAGATGAAAAGAAGCAATCTTTTGGACTTCCATTCTTAAATTTTGCAACTAGAGACTTTTGGAATGTGAAAGAGGCAACTTTAGGACTTTGGCTGGCTCTTCTTGTTCCTAAGTTGCCAGCTTTGATGATAGAACAACAAGCCTACGTGTTTTCAATTCCAAATTTGCACAGAACATCCTCAAATTACTTGTATCTTATCTTAAAGTTCGCTCAAGTCTTGAAATGTAACATTAAACACACAAAAGTACCAATTCCAATGGATTTTTATAAAATCAATAACTAATTTAACATGTTTTGTTCAATAAAAATTGCGTATAATTTGCTTTAACATATAGCTCTAGACTGACTCAAAGCACTCATCATAAGGCCCACGCCTCGCGGAGCCCTGTGAGAGCACCTCACAGAATACACAATTTTTCAGACGTTATATGGTGTAAGACTTTCCTTACCACTTTTCAAGGTGCGACCAGGGTTTGGTTCAATAAGCTCAAACTAAACATGGTGAGTTTCTTTTCTTAGCTTATAGACCTCTTTGTTGCACACTTCATGGCGAGAAAACCACTAGAGAAGAACGCCCTCCAACCTCTACACGGTGCGACAAAGACCGAGCGAACTCCTGTGAGACTATTGAGCAAGATTTAACAAAGCGTGCTTGGAGATCCTGAATCTTAACTAAGGTGTGGCTTTGAAAGCCATCAAACAAGGAGTTCTTGCTGAAAGTCCATTCTTCGACTCCCTCTCCAAATTCCAGCTTACCACTCTCAAGCAAGTGAGGGAGAAAGCCTAGAAGTATATCCAACAAAAATATATGAGGAACGCCCAAAGAGAGGTTAAAATAGATTAACCCAATCTGATAGGAATCATAGGTCGTCTTGACCTATAACCCGAGCCAGAGCTAAAGGGTTGATGAACTTGGTTAGTAGGATTCTAATAAATCATCCGAATAAGGATGAAATGGGCTTATTTAGTGGGATTGAATTGCACTTTGGAGTGAAATCGGAGTTTACATGTTTACAGGCTAAAACAGATGTTGGTCGTGCCCAAACTATGAGTGATCAAGGCCTAAATTCTGATGGTCGCGGGTCAAATGATGATCATAGGTCAAATTTACTCCTCGACAGTGTTAATTTCTAATGGTTGCGCTAGTAGTCACGAGTCAAATTCACTCCTCGACATTGATGTTTGACAGTGTTAATTCTTGCACTTGATAGAATATGATGATGACGTGGTGATATCTAATGAAATTAAGAAGATTTGGCACGAAGAAGATGGAACGATATATTTTCCTATTATATTAGTGGATAGACTTAAATCTTTCCTTTATTATTTGTTTCCTATTTTATTATCTTTAATGACGATACATTTTCCTATTTATTCTTTTTTACTTCTTTCCTATTTTACCTATCCAGAATATTATAAATAGGCCTGGAAGCATGCAAGAGGAGATAATTGAGTTTTATTGAATTGAGACTTGTCTTTGAGACGAATTATTCTTGAATAAGAATTCTTTGAGTATTTCTTTTCAAGATTTTCTTTGTTGTTTCTTGTCATTGTGAGTCATATTGATAGACCAGGGCAACTAGTTCGATTTAGTTTTTGGTGTGTCATATCCAAGGATTAATTCGTTCATATCTTTAATTTCCTGTTTCATGAACCATAAAACCCAAAAATATACTAAAAACCCTAAATCGCAATTGGAAGCACTAGATTTGTCATGGATACATTGATCCGTATCATAGGCCCAAGCCCACGACAATATTTCTCGAGAAGAGAATCGATGAGAGAAAACCACTACCCCAATTAGGTCGATAAAAATCAAGGTCTCAAACTACCAGTGCATGACGCATCCCTTAAGATAATGAACCAAGGCCTCTTACCGCCACCACCCCCGATGAGAATAAGTCCACGATGAAAGGATTCTATGGAATGTTACAAGTATCACCACGACCATAGGCATGACATGAGCAACTATTGGCAACTTAAGAGCACCATAGATGATGCCATACAATGAGGTTGTTTGAGGCAGTGCGTGGACCATTGTCTAAAAAAGAGCCCCTAGCACAAAAAAGAAAGGTTGACGAACCCGAAAAGATAGCAGTCACCCAAGACCGCTTGGATCACCTACGACCTTGTCGTTTGTGTCATGGAGAGATCAATACCATCATAGGCGGGCCCTCACTCGATAGGAGCTAGATCGCCGTCTAGCTCGAGTACATCTTGACTGGTAATGAACATGTAACCTAAGAAACTGAAGATTGACTCCACAGTCTCATTTTCTAAAGAAGATTATAGGGCATCCAAACCCCTTACCCGGATGCCTTGGTCATAGCCGCTTGTATATTCAAATGGAAGGTGAAAAGGGTGTTGATTGACATGGAAAGCAATGCTAACATCCTCTTTAATCAAGCTTACAACAAATGAAACACGAATTGAAGCCAAAACTGAGGCCATACGACCATGAGCTGTATGGTTTCGATAACCGACCTATCAGACCTCGGTGCATTATCACTTTACCTCTCGAGCTCAGGGAAGAGCCGTACAATGTTGAACACCAAGTAGATTTCCTTGTGGTCAACTACTAGTCTCCCTATAACATCGTATTAGGGAAGGGCAGTCAATCAATATTCACCATGATTGTTTCCCAGCCCCACTTCAAAGCCAAATTTCCTACCTTAAAGGGAATATGTGTGTACGAAGGAGACCAAGAGCAATTCCGACAGTTGTACATCAAATCTTTGAAAGGAGATGTGTATGCTCAGTGAAGATGGAACAGGGTATAACCTCGAATAACGAAAACCATGAGGAGAAGGTTGCTCTCGACAATAATCCTGACCACACGATCAAAGTGGGGTTGACTCTCTACCCCAGTATCAAAGAAGATTTGATTAACTTTTTAAAGGAAAATAAGGATGTCTTTTCTTGGACACCAGCTGACATGATGGGCATAAGCTCCAGTGTGGTCACACATCAGCTCAACATCAACAAAGCCCAAAATCCAGTATGACAGAAAATGCGCCACTTCACCATAGAAAGGAAGCTGCTCCAGGCTGGGGTTATTAGGGAAGAAAAATACCCTACTTGGTTAGCTAATGTAGTCTTGGTCAAGAAGTCCAACGACAAATGGTGAATATGTGTGGATTACACAATAAAGCATGCCCAAAGGATTTCTTCCCACTACCACGGATTGATCAGCTCGTTGACAACACCTTAGGACACGAGCTTCTGAGCTTCATGGACGCATTCTTCGGTTATAACCAGATTAAAATGAGGGACATAGATGAGGTCCACACCTCATTTATTACATCGTTTGGCATGCATTGCTATAAAAAGATGCCCTTTGAATTAAAAAACGCTGGTACCATGTTTCAAAGATTGGTCGCAGAAGTGTTCCAACCTCGAATAAGTTGTAACATGGTACATGATCGTCAAAAGCAGATGAGCCGAAGATCATTTACACGACCTCTAAAAAACTTTTGACCGACTTTGTTTTTACAACCTAAAGTTGTCACGCTCCAAAGGGTACCCAAAACGCGATAGTCCACCACACTCAATATTTAAACTTAAGTATGATATCCTTAGTCATCCCATAAGTTTACATATCGGGTGTAAGGTATACTTTTAGGATCACACTTTGAATCGAATAGTCTTAAGAAGGCATACAATAGCATTAAGAATAGAAATCACAACAAAATAAGCAAGTTAAGTCTTTACAAATGTCAAGGGGGCATACCTCCGCTAAAAATAATAATAGAAGTCTATCCAGTCTAAAACCATATTACAACCATTAGGGTTTATGTTAAAGAGATTTTTCTAGAAGTCCATGCCTTTAGCTAGGTCCCGACTTCTTCAAAAGCTCCTTCATCCAAAAGATAACCCTGTGAAAAGTGTTCTCTCAGAACAACCAAGAATGAGAATACCACAACAAAACTATCGGGGTGTAAGCTAACAGGCTTAGTGAGATTCATTTCCAAATATTTAATACTCAACAACAATATATAACAGACAAGTTATTAGCAACCATATGAAATGCACAAACATATAAGCATGCAATACATAAGACCGTCCGGAAATCTTATGTTGAATGGATTTACGCCCTCCATTCAGGGTTAGGTGTTTTAGGCTCATACGACCAACATTTAATTTCTTCTCACTTCTTATTATGGTTGATACAGGTGCCTAGCCACACACTTTTAAATTTTACTATGGTTGATACAGGTGCCCACCCACACACATTTTCAATTCCGGCCTATACACCAACTTTCGAGTTTACAGGCCCCTCGTTACCCAATTATTATGCCTTCTTCCCACAAAGGTATAATAACCTATAAAATGTGACTCACATATGATATGCATGGTTAATTTGATTATAAGATCATGGCATATTAATTTAACAATTTAGGGGTGATCATAGAGATTTCAAACAGATTAAGTCTATACTATGTCATACAAATAATTACCACAAGCTCATTGCGATATTCTTATCATCAATTCACCCATGTAGCAATCATATGCATACAATCAATTTTATCTTGTCCTAATTCTAATGCCGCTACGGTTACAAGCACAAACATGAGCATAACTATTTAAGAAATGAACTCACTTGGCCATGGAGAGAAATCCACTAGTCATAGTAGTCCTCGGGGAGTGGAAATCCGTCCTCCAAATTACCTAAGTATAAGGAATACCCTCAATGAGTATTTCTCATAAAGTTCTAATAAACCTAATAATTCTATTTACTAAGTTCGTCAATTTTCGCCTAGGTTGAAGACCTAACTTAAAATGACCATATCTTACTCATTTTAACTGGGAATTGAGCATATTATATACCGATTTCTATCTACTTCGAAAGATATATCTATTCCTAAAATTAATTTCAAGTTTCGAAAATGTTTAGGTCACGATAGAATCTGATCAATTCTGATCGGTCGAAATATCCAATTCCGAAAAATAGTTTTGTGAATGTTTGTGATGTTCCTAGCATATAGATCAACGATACATGCGATATTGATGATTTCCTATCATGAATGGCATGTTATGAACTTGATGCATGCATGCTCTTGACATTATTTATTAAAAGGAAATTTAAGAAACTTTTTATTTGTAAAACTCAATGACTATTTACTTTCAAGAGAACTAGTTTCTTAACTTTGACCATCTCCTTTGTTTTGGATTTATTTTCTTAAGAAAATCAAATCATCCTTGTTCAAATTGAGTCTTCATTATACCTATTACTTAAGCCTTCATTTCTACATAAAAATTTGCACTTTACACTTTGTTAATACGTTTTCAAATAGGATTTATTCAAAAATCCGAAATTTTAGAAATTAAATTTTTGAATGATTCTTTTGGGAAAAACTTGTTTAATGCATTAAGATTTAAGGATTTAATATACCTATTCCTTAAGAACTTCATTTATTACATAAAAATTCCATTTTGAACTTGGAAAATAGGTGTTTTTATGGTCATCATCCAAAATTACGAATTTCACAAGTTGACTAATAACTCAAAATTTCTTATCTTGTCTCTACTCTTTGTTTTACACATTAATATTATCAAAACTCATTTCAACTTATAAAAATTATTTCTTAATGATATCTATTACCTATACCCTTCATTTTTCACATAAAACATGAGTTTTAGAGTTGATAAAAGGGTTTTTTAAATATGGCTTTGAAATCATACGAATTTGTCTTTGAATATTTCAAACAAAAACTTTTCCTTTTTAAGTTCCTTGTTTTATTTGCCTAAGGATCTACCAACTACAACATCTATATGCACAAAACAAAGCCTTTATGAGCATTAATGCATGAAAACATAAGTTATCCATAAGATCATAAATGTGAAGTATGGTATAAGCATCTAAAAGCTAGATCTACTACTTATGATGTATGAAATGAAGTTTAAAATCATGAACATGGATTTTTATGTGAGATCTCTACTTTACTCCACTTTTTCATGCATGAACATGAGAATATTCCAACAAAAACTTAATCAAACACAAGATCCACTCTTGTGACGGCTTGATATTCATGTATTAGTATTTTCCTATCCCTAGCAAGTGCTCATGGGGACTAAAGTGAAAATACCGATGAATAATCTTGCCATTATAAGATTAAATGGTAAAGAG